>SNQJ01S0003656.1:174769-199330 GCA_010110895.2 Picea sitchensis | reverse complement strand
ATTCAATACTTAAAACTTAAGGAAAGCGTCATGTTCTGTCCTGTTTTGTTCTAGATCCAGGTGGATCTAGGGAGATCGGTTTGTGTCTGCACTTACGGATTTTTCCAATAACAACAGACTAGTTGATTTCTCACAGCGATCATCGTGCTCTTTCCATCCATCCCATTGCATTGACTAGTTACTCTTCGAACTCGAGATATTCAACCACGAGCGTGCATCTCGGACGAGCTTAGCGCTACAGAGATTTTTTTTGAAGAAGTTCTCATTGACCTAATGACTGAAAGAGTAATGTTCGAAAGAGAAATTTATACAAGTATTCAAGCGTCATAGATGAGAGGAGTGAAAGCCTCTCCGTCGATTGCTCGTAGAGCTGGATCATCCCGACCATCAGCGGAAAAGAGAACCAATCACAGAGATGACCTAGAAAATGCGAAGATGATCCCGACCATATTTCCCGATTACATCCCACCTCTAGCCAACGCAATGAGTCAATATAGTGTGCTAAGAGATTTCGAGTACTCCATGGTTACTGTGTACCTCCCGAAGGGGATACGCGCAGTTTGCTCGCAGCAGGACAAGATCGCAACGTTGAAGTTCAGTGACTTCAACCTTAGAGATTGAAATAACTATAGCATTCTCTCCCCCTACAAATAATTGACTAGGATGAAGGGGAAGAATTATAAGATAATCCCTCAACGGTGGATGATGAACCTTGCACAGTCCACCCTACTAAATGTAATGAAAATCCCACACTTCAGAAGGCACCAGAAAGTGAATGCCTGTGTCAAGCTATTACTTTCATGTTACATTGGTGGTTACTTATGTCCAGACCACCATATTACAATCAATACGACGCTGATCCATAGGATCACTAGATTAAGTATGCAAGGACCCGACCTGCAGGACTTCTATCCAGGGAAAGCCACAGATCACGCACTAGCACAGAAGATAAAAGATACATATGACGATGTTGAAAAGGGGATGCGAGGCTACAAGGTAGCTTCCATCTAGAATGGCATAGTGCACCTAGCCTGCTAGCTAATATCTAGGAAGTTAGTAAGGAAGAACATACCTACGCAAGTCATAGGCTTTGTCGTTGAGCTCACAGGGAAGTGCGTGGAAGGCCTGCAGATGAACTAGGTGAAGTACCTAGTTAATCAACTGGAACTAGACTGTCGCGAAGCACAAGATCAGGGCTACGAGTTTCACTTTAGATGGCTCCTGCTCCTCATCACCTTTGTTTCCTAGGAGATGCTAGAAGGTGCAAACTTTCTGGATATTAAACCGTTCGAGCCACTTACTGCAAATTTCACCACACTCTGGTATTCGAGTGATATGAACAAATAGTGGTAGTCGAACGCTGTTTTTCATACATATTACCTTCAACTGAAGAGAGCCATCGAAGCTGAATCTCGCATAAACCTGAACACCCTACAAAGGTTTTGACCCTTGCTGAAGTTTTGCACAGATTGACACTTCATTTACATAACAACACGAGTTGATGAACATAAGGAGCAGATTCAGTCGTACTACAAACTCACGGAAGAAGATATGGAAGAGATCACTAAGGACTGGTCCATATACCTCCTTATTCCCACAGACCCTGCAGAGATGTATGACACTCACAGCCCAGAGACCACACATAAAGAACAAGATACACCCGGGCCCAATAGAACGAGGAAGACCGAAGAGGTCCAAGATTTAAGCAACACCTCAAGAAAGACTGCTTTAGTATCACCTAACCGAGGGGGTGATGAAAAAGTAGAAGAGACAAGAGACAAGGGAGTTGAACAAAAGCAAGGTGAAGTAACACTACCCAGAGACAAGATTGATCCCCTAAAGTAGAGGAAGGTTTCTCCCCCAAAAAATTCATCACGGAAAAATCAAAAGCCACCGCGACCAAGATGAAGACTGTGCTTACTGCTGATGATTTTGACTTCATCATCGCAACTATAAACGATGCTTCACTGGAAATCGTGGAGAAACAAGAAGCCAAGTAGGAGGAAATGTACGATATAATTGAGGTCGAACTCTGAGGGGTAAATCAAGCCCTTCATTCCAGTCGCGCAGTATCTACTGTGCCCCTGCCATTAGGAGAACCAGAGTTGGGAGATGAGCCAACCCAAATCCACCAACTAGCGGATGCGGTCGAAGCTCACCTTCATCGCACTATAGAAGAAACAGAACAAGCCACCCAGGCCTTGAAGCAAGTGAAAGGAATAATCTTAGAACAACGTAGAGTTGCAGAACAAGAGAAGGTTGCTTTCCAAGAAAATTTTGAAGAAGAGAAAGTACATATGCAACAAGAAAAAGAACAGTTGCTCGCAGAGCAACTCGAAGTGAAGGAAGCAGTCAATAGAGCACTCCGCTCTGTGATAGGCTTAGATCTGCAAGTAGAAGACCGAGTCACACATCAATTAGGGGAGCTTGTGGAATCTATCCAGTAGCTACAAAAATGAATATTAGACTTAGAGATCCGCATAGTTCCCAACACCCCGCAGGATGTGAGGGATCAAAGAGAAGCAACTGCTCGAAGAATAGTTGAGTGAATCAAATCCCTCTCCATGTAATGTAAGAAACTCACTGATCACAGTGCCCAGACCTATGAGCAACTCACTGAGAATCCATAACTGAAGGCACTAGAGTCGTAGCTCTAAGAGGCGAAGTATAAAGAAGAGACAATACAGGTGCAGTTAAAGCCCCTACCAACTGTGGAAAGAATGAAGTGATCCCAGGAGCAACGCACTGCCCAGTAGCAGGTCCACACTATCCAGAGAAAAATCATCTAAGTGACTTAGAGACTCCAACCTGTACATGATAAGGCTTACCAACTATTCACAGAGGTAGAAGGCCGAGGAGCAGAACTAGAGCAAGTAGTCATTGCAGCAGAACAACGCCTAGAATGACCTATCAACGAAGTAGTCATACAAGAGTTCGCTGAACAGGAGGCCATGGCACAACAACAAGTTGAAGAAGCTCGAGACAAGCTCGAGGATTTTGAAGCAGAACTAGTCAGATCAGAGTGATTTAGGATGAGTCACATGTGAGTGTTGGGGGCATGTTGGCCCTTGACCAAGTTTTGAGGATCCTTGGTCATGTTTGACCTATTTTTGGGACTTCGACAGGATGTCGAAGGTGGAGCGCAAGATGAAGTAGAGATCGAAGGATCTTAACCCCTTTTAGGGCTCTTTTTGGGATTTGGGATTATGTAATGGGTATGGGATGTCGACCCATGGGTTTACCCATGCTTAGGCCTATTTTGTATGTATAAATAAAAGACTAGGCGATGTAATGAGGAGTCAGTTGCAAGTAGCGCTAAGTGCTGAAGTTTGATCTATGTGATTAGAGGACTGTAAGAGCTCTGTGCATACTGTGTGAGACTTGCAGAGCTAAGTGAAAATCATTGTAAGAGACTGTGGAAGGCTGTGTGCTTAGATCTATGTGGGGAAGGAGGGTCTAGCGAGGTGCACAGATATCCTGTCAACTGTGGAGTAGGGTTTTTGAGGCTTTGTGCATGTAACTGATTGAAGAAGCTAATAAAGAAGATAAAGAGTTGGTGGATGTAGCCCCAGGGTGGGGGTGAACCACGTACATGATGTGTTTCTTTGCTTTGTGCGATGTGTTAATGGGTTTATATGTTAATGTTCTTAGTGCTTCAATATAGATGAATGGTATATAGATATGTTAATGCTATGGATATGACCTATGTGGATATGCTTAGTGATTAAATACCTTATATTTGAATGAATACTGTGATACTATGTCACTAGGGTTTAACCGTGCTGTAACTAAGATTGGATACACATGAATGTTAACTGCTGAGTGCTCTATCAAGTGTTAGAATCACAAATCTGTGTCCCAGCTAAGGTTGCAAACATCTAAGTCTTGCAACCACCCTTGCCTCTACCTCAAGTGAGACTTCATATTCTTCGTAGGTGTTGCTGAAAGGGCTGATAGTGAGGGCTTTGTTGGCTCTCTATTGTAGCGTTGAACCCTGGGTATTCCCCTGTGCCAACAAATGGTTTTGTTGCCAGTACCTGAAACTGTGATTTCTGGGAACTGAGGAAGAAGAAGCTTTGTGCAAAGATCTGACCTGAAACTGTGATTGTCGGGAACTGAGGAAAAAGAAGCTTTGTGCGAAGATCTGATATGAAATTGTGAAATCTCTGTACATAGATCTATCGCTCTAGTGCACGGTATTCTACTTGATTTATAAAGATTTGTGCCAACAAGGGTCATATCTGAAGAAAAGAGGTATGATCTGGAAGCTCTGTGCTCTGATAAAGGTAAGAATAGTGAAAAGTTTTAGATATGGAAACTTTGTGCTCTGCTGAAGATAAGATTAGTGGAAATTTTTGTTTCTAAAGTATGCATCTAGGTATGTTTGATAATATTTATCCTAGCTTGAAAACTAGGGAACTGATAGATGAAAGAATATTTGATATGAGTAGATATGATAAGACTAGTGAAAGATATGTTATACCTAAGCATAGAGAGAATGTTTGGACTAACAAATGGATGCATGATCCTAGAAAGAAGTTTTTGCAGGTTAGATGCCATGATCCTAGTGCGCAGTATAGGAAAGGCTGGGGATCATTTAAGAGAAAGGGAGGATTAACTCTTTGTTACAGTTGCAGAAAACCAGGACATCTTGCCAAGGAATGCCCTAGAAGAAGACCTAGTTGCCTCTATTGCAAATCTATGGACCATGAAGTTTTGGATTTCCATAAAATGATTTCCAAGCTTGAAAATATGAATATGAGACAAGAAGACCATAAGAAAATTCAATAAACCAAGATTATGGCAGAACCCCAGAAAGAATCAGAAAAAGTATTTCTACAGATGAAAGAAACCCTGAATGACCACCGACATATCAGTTTATCAGAGATCTTCAAAGAAAAAGAATGCATTGAAGTAAGAATAGGAGACTTTGACATTGACTGTGTTCTGGATGAGGAAACACAGGTGAATATTATGACAGAAAGAAATTGGGAAATTGTAGGAAATCCTACTATGATTCCTTCATTGGGAGGAATAGGATTATTCAGAGGAAAACTAATAACCCTATGTGGAAGACTTACCCAAATATCTATGAGTGCTCATGGAACTTCGATGGAGGAAGAATTCGAAGTTGTTAAATTTATTGAGAAGAATGATCCATTTGCTATGTTACTAGGAAAGCCTTGGATTGAAGGAGATCAGGCTAGAAGGAAATAGGAAGACATCTTAGAGAAGAAGAAGCAAGAGTTAAAAGATTTCATGACTAGGAGGATCACACACTTGATTGAAGAACAACAGAACCAAGCGAAGTTATTTAAAACCAGATACTTGGATGTCGAAGTGGGAAGAACACTAGAAGATCCTCAGAAGACTAAAGTACCTATTCTAGATACAGATGAAGTATTACCCCTGATTTCTAGGAAAGAACCTCAACAGTGTGAAGTTACTCTGCCAAAAAAAGATAAAAATCAGAATGTAAAAATGAATACCGAGATGAAGCTCAGTGGAAATAAGGTATGAAAAGCAAGAAGAGATCTAAGACTGAAAAGTTATAGAAATTTCCAGAGGGAACTTCACAGAAGGAAAATTTGCAAAATTGGAACTTCACTTGGATATCAGAACAACGTCACATGGCACTTCGCCATGGTGATGCAATATAGCCATTGGGAATAGTATGACCGTTAGAACGATGGGCCGAATGGGTAGAAAGGAATTTATGATCAGAAAGTTCGCCACCAGACCATTGGGACCGCGCCATAGCAAACAAAATTGAGTTAATGAAGGCTTCTCACCCATTGCAAGAGATTCATTGCCTTGTTATCTATTTATCCCGTCATGCCACACACCGAGAACACTTTTGCTAACCATGAATATGAGTCTGCAGACTAGTTTTTTCGCACAATGATCATCATTCTCTTTCCATCCATCCCATTGGATTGACTAATTACTCTTCAAACCCAAGATATTCAACCATGAGCGTGCAATTCGAACGAGCTTAGCACTGCAGAGAAAATTGTCGAAGAAGTTCTCATTGACCTAATGACTGAAAGAGTAATTTTTGAAAGAGAAATGTATACAAGTATTCAAGATTCATTGATGATAGGAGTTCAAGTGTCTCCGTCAACTACTCGCGGAGCTGGATCATCCCGACCATCAACGAAAAAGAGAACCAAACACAAAGATGACCTAGAAAACACGAAGCTAATCTCAACCATATTTCCCAATTACATCCTGCCTCTGGCTGGCGCGGTGAGTCGATATAGCGTGCCAAGATATTTCGATTACTCCATGGTTATTGTGTACCTCCTGAAGGGGATACGAGTAGTTCGCGTGCAATAGGACAATATCGAAACATTGAAGTTCAGTGACTTCAACCTCAAAGATTGCAAGAACTATAACATGCTCGTCCCGTACAAATACTTGACCAGGATGAAGGGGAAGAATTCGAAGATAATCCCTCAACTGTGGATGATGAACCTCACGTAGCCCACCCTACTAAATGTAATGAAAATCCCACACTTCAGAAGGCACTAGGAAGTGAACGCCTATGTCAAGCTATTACTTTCATGTTAACATGGTGGCTAATTATGGCTAGACTGTCGTATTACAGTCGATGCGATGTTAATCCATAGGATCACTGGATTAAGTATGCAAGGACTTGACCCATAGGAGTTTTATCCAGGAAAAGCCACAGATCGTGCACTAGCACAGAAGATCAAATATACATATGACGATGTTGAAAAGGGGACACGAGGCTACAAGGTAGCTTCCATCCAGAATGGCGCAGTGCGCCTAGCCTACCAGCTAATAGCTATAAATTTAGTAAGGAAGAAAAAACCTACGCAGGTCACAGGATTTTTCATTGACCTCGCAGGGAAGTGTGTGGAAGGCCTGCAGATGAACTGTGCAAAGTACCTAGTTAATCAACTGGAACTAGACTGTCACGAAGCATAGGATCAGGGCTACGAGTTTCACTTTAGTTCAATTACTTCCATAAAGGATTCCATCAAGAATCCGCATGTATTCAAAAAAATATAGATATAATGACCCAAATGCTTCAGAAAAACAACCTTGGATATCGAATCCCCGAGGGTGCCAAGAAGAAGAAGCCAAAAGATGATAATCCCAAGAAAGGCAATTCTAGCCATGCTTTGATTGCCAAAAAATCCTCTCCCGATGCTTGGATCGTAGATTTAGGAGCATCACACTAGATGGATGCCAAAAAATAAGTTTATTCTTTATTGGATTCATGCAAATGTCCTCCTTTTCTGATAGATGAAAACTCTCCAGTCGAGGTCACCGGAAAATGAAGGATTGAACTCACAAGAAAAATCTTCGAGAATGTATTGCACGTTCCCAAAATTTACATCAATATTCTCTCCATGTATCATATTACTAACTATGGCACCGGAAAGAGAGTCATATTCACACATGATGTAGTGGATATCTATGACATGCAAACCAATTCCAGGGTTGATAATGTAGCAAAAATCATCAATCTAGACTCTACACATTTTCTGAATTTATTGGATGAGATTCTGCATTACTTCTTACCCATGCTGATGAAAGGAGTAGGATATGGCACAAAAGGTTCGAGCATTTAAATTTCAGATATTTGTAACAAATTAGCAAGTAGGTAATGGTTGATGGTCTACCCGACATCCACTTCTCTAAAGGAATTTTTGAGGGATCTGTTCTTGGAAAACACCCTCAAGAGAAATTCGACAAAGGAAAGACACAAAAGGCTTCCTCTCCTTTAGATCTAATCCATAGTGACCTCATGGGCCCTTTTTCGCATCCATAAATTAGTAAATCAAGGTACGTGCTCATTTTTTTTTATGATTTCTCATGATTCACATGAATTTTCTTTCTTAGGTAAAAATCAAAGGTCTTTCAACACCTCAAAGATTTCGAAGCCCTTGTTGAGACATAGTCAAGAAAGAAAATAAAATTCCTCGAAACAGATAATGGGGGAGAGTATGTTAACCATGAGATACAAAATATTTTTCATGAGGCAAGGATTCAGTTGCAACACACAATTCCCTATACTCGGCAACAAAACAAAGTTGCTGAGCGGAAAAATAGATCTCTAAAAGAGATGGCATCTTGCATGCAACATGCAAAGTCACTTTCACATAAATTATGAGGTGAAGCACTTAATTGTGAAACCTACATCCAAAAAAGATCTCCCAATATATCTGTCAAGGATAAGACACCCTACAAGGCTTGGAGTGACCTCAAATCAGAAGTGACCCACTTTTGTATTTTTGGTTCACCTGCATGGGCTAGGATTTCCTCTAAGAAGAGGAAGGTACTTGATCCACATAGCACATGGGGTATATTTTCTGGATAACCCAATGGTGTGAAGGGATACAGACTCATTGATATTTCCTCGAATCGACTCATCATTGAGCATAGTGTCCAATTCAAGGAAAGTGTCTCGCATGTACCTCAACAACCACATGCATACACCTTTATTCTTCTACCCGTCAGAGATGATGAGTATGCACATACCGAATCTTCTTCAGATGAGAGTTATGATTCATAGGATTCAAATGAACCAGATATAGAGTTAGTACAATCAGACGCAGAGTCAGTGCATCCAGATCCAAATGCAAAGCTAGAGGAGAGGCCCAAGTGGGCCAAGACTACTCTTTAGGATGTAGGGGATCTTTTTGGGGATCCAACTGATATTAGGAGTACTCGATTTGATTTTTAGGAGCCTACTATTAAACTCAATACCACTAAATCTATGCCACCCATGCATCTTGTCTTGTTTCAGTCTTCAGATCAAAAGTCTTATGGCAAGGCTGCTGGAAATCCCTTTTGGGAATCCACTATGTAGGAGGAGTACAACTTCCTCCTTGAGAACCAAATTTGGGATCTGGTTCCCCTTCCCTCAGGAAGGAAACTTTTTAGGTGCATATGGGTCTACAAGACCAAGAACACAGTGGATGGAAAGGTTAGCAAATACAAAGCCAAGCTATTTTCCAAATTCTTTCAACACATGCATGACATTGACTATGATGAGACCTTTTCTCCAATAGCGAAGATGGATTCCATACATTTGGAACTTGAAATTGCGACAACAAAGGGATGGGAATTCCATAAGATGGATGCGAATAATGCATTTCTTCACTGCGATCTCTCTAAGGAGATATATATGGAGCAACCCCAAGGATTTATGCAGGATTCATCTTTGGTTTATCAACTGAAGAAGTCTCTTTATGGCTTCAAGAAGGCTCTGAAGGCATGGTATGGTAAGATGGTCTCCTACCTATAGTCACAAAACTTTGTATATTGTAAATCATACCCAAATGTTTACATGCTTAGGATGATTGATTCACTTCTACTCCTATTTCTATATGTTGATGATTTGTTGATCACCGGTTTCTCGACTTCAACGATTGTTGCAATCAAGTGGATTATACATGACATGTTCTTGATGATGAACATGGGTCTGCTACATTTATTCCTTGGACTCGATATCATCCAGGATGCATCAGACATCAAATAGTCTTAGGTCAGGTACGCACAAGATCTCGTTGAGATATTTGACATGACAGACTTTAAGTCTTCTTCGACTCCTTTCCTATAAGGATTCAAACTTGAGGATGGCGGGGTCACTCTTCTGGTTGAAAAAACATTGTACAGATAACTAGTGGGGATATTTTTTTATCTCACACACTCCAGAACAAACCTATCCTATGCAGTTGGAGCAGTCTCCAGGTTCATGCAAGAGTCACATGAGCTACATTGGAAGGCTGCAAAGCGTATCCTTTGATACATACATGGCACCATCACCTTTTGTATTCACTATGCAACAAGCTCTACATTGGACCTCATTGGGTTCATTGATTCTAACTGGGATGGTGATAGCATTGATCACAAGTCCACATCTTGTTACTCACTTAGTATTGGTTCCAGGCCTATCTGTTGGTCAAGCAAGAACAAGGTTGTTATTTCTCTATCTTCTGCCGAGGCAGAGTATAGAGGGGTAGTTAACATAACCATTCAGGATATGTGGCTAAAAAACTTTCTCATTGAGTTGGGAAATCAATTTCATTGGCCGATCATCATCTGGTGTGACAACCAGAGCACTCTGAAGTTATGCAGATATCCAGTTTAGAGGAAGAAGACGAAGCATATCAAGATCCACATGCACTATATTCGAGACTTAGTACATGAGGGGAACATCGACCTGCTGTTTTTTCCTTCAACAGAACAGACTGCAGACATCTTCACCAAGACCTTCACTGAGCAGAAGTTCCATTCTCTGCGTAGTCATCTTGGAGTGAAGGAAACAATTTCCTAGCAACTATCAGTTCTTCTTTTTACATACATTGTACTTTGAGGGGGGGTTTTCCCATGATATTTTCCCTCTTTCCTCGTTTATTTTAGTGTATATTTTGTATTTGGGTACCTAACATGGCCTCACTGCTGGGATCCATTCTTTATTTTCACCATAGTGATGTTCAAGGGGGGTGTTGGAGTACTTCACACACAACTAGGATTTATCTTTCCTAAGGTTTTCCCTATGTTTATTATCCATTATCCAGTCTCCTAAATTTTAGGGATAATATTCCTCTAGGAGAATATTCTCTTGAATTTTCTGTTTAGTTTGATCAGTTGAGTGGATTCTAGATGCTACATTTGGATTATCACCATGCAACATTGGGATCATCACGAAATAATGCACATTGTTCTTGGGATCATCACTAGACTAGCACATTACTCATGATTCCTTGATCTCCTCCTCTTTTCACTCTATTTCAGTCAGTTAACTGAATACTGATAGAATAGTTAACTCAGACTAGGTGGAAGTTCACTCCCGTTACTACCCGAGAGACTATACTAGGTGGAAATTTACTCCCGTAACTACTAGTGTGTGTCCAGATCACTCTAGACCACCACTATGGCACATTGGATTCTCCTCGCGCATTAGTTGAGTTATACAAAGTATATCATGTGTAAATTATCATTCATTCATTTGGTTAATGAGAATTCTTCCATTCTTTCTCTGCTACTTCTCTTTTCTTTTATTTTCTCCGCAACTATGTATGTCAATTTCTAGCTAGATCTATTTTGTGCAGTTCAACACATTTATAGGAATTCCATGTATCATTGTGTCATACACAAATTGTTGATGAGTGGTTTTGGGGAAGTCTTCATAAAATTGGAGACCTTTTATAGTTCCTTATGCTGTTGCAACTTTGATAGTTCTACTCAAACCTTCCATTATAAGAATGAATAGGAAGGGGGATAAATGATCCCCTTGTATGAGACCCCTGGAAGGGTAGAAATATTTTTCAGGGGCTCCATTGACCAATATTGAGAAACTGGTCATGGACACTAGAGTCATTACCCATTTTATGCAATGATTATCAAAGCCATAGGATTCCATGGGTTTTTCCATATAATTCCATCTCAGTTTTTCATATTCTTTGGAGAAATCCAATTATATTTTCATGCCAACTTTTTTCCTACTTTTCAATGTGTGGATTATTTCATGATATTGAATAATGTTGTCTAAGATTTTCCTACCTTCCATGAATCCTGACTGTTCCTTTGAGATTAGTAAGGGGAGGAGAGGTTTCAATCTATTTTCTATAACTTTTGATACTATCTTGTACACCACATTACATAGGGCTATCGTTCTAAAACAATCTGGATTCCTCGTCTCATTTTATTTGGAGATCAGGGTGATGAAAGTAGAATTCAGAGCTTTAAGGATAGAGGTAGAGTGTCTTGAATCTTCACCAATACCATAGATATCATGTTTTACCACATCCCATTAGGCTTTGAAGATGTCCATTGTGAAGCCATTGGGGCCCGAGTCCTTTCCATTTGGAATCTCTTGAACTAGTTGGTCAACCTCCTCTAGTGAGATTGGTTTCCTTAAATTTTGATTATGCTCCTCTTTACCAATCTGGGAATATGCCTCAAAATTCTTTGAATTACCTTTGAACGATCTAGGTTGGGTTCTCTAGCTATGTCCTGAAAGTGATGAATGAGATATTTTTCAATTTCATGATGGGATTATCTCTCTATTCCTTCATGGTATCTAATTTTCAAGATCCTGTTATGAGTCCTACAAGCTATTGTTGACTTGTGGAAGAACTTTTTGTTTTTCTCCCCTTCCTTTAACCACTGAACTCTGGAATTCTGTCTCCATAATATTTCCTCTTTCTTACATATTTTCTCCCATTCCTGATGCAATTAGTTCTCCTCCTATTTTCACTCCTCATTGTATCCTTCTTGAATACATAATTCCTGGATCCGACCCATTTTTTCTTCAAGATATTTTTTTGCTTGGTCAATGTTCCCAAAGACTTCTTGACTCCATTGCTTCATTTTTTTTTATTTGTTTTAATTTTCCCTGAAGTATATACATTTTTTTCCCATGTTCTTGGATGTCTTCTTTCCACGAAATATTTATATTCTCCTTGAAGTTTGGGTGCTCCATCAAAAAAATCTCAAAATGGAAAGGTCTGTTTTTTGGGGTTCCCTGAAAGTTTGCCTCTAACATAACTGGCCAATGGTGTGAGCCCTCCCACAGAATGATGCTTCTTTCCATGTCAATACCTTTCATTAAAATATATTCATATATTAGAAATATTTCTAGTCTCGAGGCTACTTGGTTATGCAAGGATCTTTTGTTGTTCCAGGAAAAAATCCCATTACAAGTTCTGTTACCAACTAGTTTTGTTTTTTCTATAAAGGCTGAGAAAACCTCAACATCTCTATCCAATCTTCAGACTCCCCCTTTCTTCTCAACCACAGTGACAATAATATTAAAATCACCATCTAAAATCTAGTTAGGATTCATATTTCGTTCTCTAAGGTTTTATAAGCCTGCCATCATTCTTTTCTTATCTTCCAGAAGTTGAGGGCCATATACATTGGTGGAAATAAGCTTATCTGGAGTCCCTATAACTTGCAAAATTACTGATAAATAATGCCTTGTAGATTCTGCCAAAATCAGGTCTATTTTTTGAGGGTTCCACAAGGTGAGAATATCCCCAGACGAATTTTGACTATCAATGTCTAAAAAATTGTAAGTATTCCAACTTTCCTACTTATTTGCACCATCTTACCGGTTGTATATTTGTTTTCCTATATAAAACAAATATCTAGCTTTTCCATTTTTAACTTATTTTTGAGGACTTTTTGTTTCCTGGGGATATTCAAGTCTCTTATATTCTAAGTGATAACCTTCATCGTAAACCAGGAGGGGGAGAGGTAGGGAAAAACGTTTTGATATTACTTGAGTTTATCAGAAGTGATCCCAGTTCCTATAATACCACATTGTTGGGTTTTCTACCCTTCTTTCTGTTAGATTTCTTTGGTGATTGAGGCTATTGGCTGTCTCTTGGTTTGATACCTAGGCTTCCTATCTCTCCATGCATGTGTTTGATTCCTCTAGATTTTTCCTCCTCCCTCATTAGGGAGAGATACTGCATACGATCCAGTTGCTCCAAAGGGATGGTATCCATACCTTGTTTTTTCCAGTGGTCCAAAATATTATGAAGGTCAATCCCTTCCCTTTCCATGATGTCACGAACATATGGATCCTTTGTTTCAACCTCACTAGGTGTCATTTCAGAATCTCCACCCCCCTAATGCATTGGAGTGTTTATGTCAGGATTTATGTCTCCTATTAATCCTTTGTAAGTCTTGGCAGTCTCCTGAGATTGTTGATTCTCCATTTCCTTATTTTCCTCCTTCCTACCGGGCTCCCTCTCCCCTTACTTCTCTTGTCTAGTTTCTCTATCTTGAGTTTGGTTCTCCGCCAAGACTTCGAAGCTGTTCTTTGATTCAGACTTACCATTTGTGGAGGGTTTTCTTCTTCATCTATTTCCTTTACCTTTTTAATTTGGCCGAAAAAATCCTTCCTGATCCTGGGGTTGTTTTTTATTATCCTTCTCCTTCTTTCTATTTAGCGGGAATTCCATGAATATATGCCCATGTTCATGACATTTCCTAAATCTAAACGAGATCTGTTCATAATTGATATTTTTTATCCATTCCTCATCCCTAAACTACAAGCATATTGCTTTCAGTAGTGCACTCGAGACATCCATCTTAATACAAATTCTTGCAAATGAGGTGTACTTTTCTTTTAAGGTTGCATCGGATACCTTGACAAATTTTCCCAGCTTATTCCCTATTTCCTCGAAGGTGGTCGATATCCAATAGTCTAATGATAGGGAATTAATTTTGATCCATACTGACACACACTTAAAGGTCTCCTTTTTTGGGGAAATTTTTTCTTTCCAGGGTCTCATATACAGCTTGACTAAGGCGTGAAAGTATGGCCCTCCTTCAAAAACCTTTTATCTATATTCTAGGTTCATGGAGACAACTGTAAAAACCTTTTGATCCTAGGTGTAGGTCCACCTCTCCGCATGGTTTCCAATGATATTTGATCCATATTCGTAGGGTTTTTTCAATGGGCCATAATCCCATAAACTTGCAGATCAAGGAATACACCCTCATCTAATCTCTGTATTCTTGTGTCTACGGATCTTCTAGAACAACGTTTGGGATCATTGTCATTTTTGGCTTACATGAATTGCTCCCTCCCACCCCAATTGAATGTGATGATTATGTCGCCTTGCTTTGGTTCTCTTTGTTCCCCTGACCTGCTTGTCCTCTTTTCTTGTGCTTGTCCTCACCCTCAACCTCTAACACAGATCTAGATGCCCTTGCCATTGGGGCCTTGAAACCTCCCCCACGTGGACGTTTCCTTCTATCGACCAAGACTTTCCTGTAGGAGGGAGTCCTACTCCCTCCCCCCTGGTTAACCATTCTACTCCCTGAAACAACCTAGATAAATGAAAAATTGAGGTTGCAGGATCATCGAAAAAACTCCTTATATTAAAGAGTGATGAATATGCATGTTTCTTTCCCATTAAAAAGGAGATTCCTCATGCTATTAATGTTGGTATGTTTTGTAGAAAAGAGTGTGATTTTCATTGATGGCAAGAACAATGATGGAAAATAGGAAAGAAAATAAGAACAACATCAGCAATGGAAAACAAGAACAACAAAGACGAGACCTGCAGGAGAAGGTTCAAAGGATGAAACCTTTGATTACTTAGAAAAACTTCTAAGTCAAAAGAAATGATAAGCTCAGGAGGAGGACCGATAGTGGCCATCAAATCAATGTCTAGAAAGGAGAAGCACGTAGAAGAGGATAACATATCTCAGTTGTGGGATCTAAGCGCGAAGGATTAATAGTCATTGGATCTAGAGATAAATGCACGAAGGTTAAGCCTTTGATGGGTGTAGGAGAGAGGAATTTTCTAAGTCTCGAAGTTGCTAAGTAAGCAGGGACCATACATCATCAATACTGATAGGTGGCACACGATCCTCAACTCCAGAGAAAAACACTTCAAGGATTTTTCAGTTTGAGTCTTGAAAAACCCGAAGTCCGGAGATCCAAAGAGGCAGAGTAAAAAACAACTGTCAGATCAATTTTAAGTGGAAGGACATGATAAGACAAAAGAGATGCATCATAGACAGATCGAGCCATCGATTTAGGATCATGATCAATGAACAAAATTCACTTTGGATATAAGGATGCGAGGAGGTTACGCTCCTGAAATTTTGAGATTTGAAATACGTGAAACCCGAAAATCTGAAATTAATAAGGACCATCAGATTTGGAGGACATACGATGACTATTGGATCAGGGATGTTGGTCAGCAGACCATGTCAACAAGGAAATGCAAGAGACCACACCTACAAGGACATGTGGCAGACCCTGTCAGCAAGACTACGTAAGAAAGGACACGTGTCACAATCAGACAATGACAAGTGTCAAGTTGATTCAGCATTTCAGGTACATGGAAATCACAAATCTGAGTGACACATGGTAGATACTAGGCTCATGAAACTTCATCAAGTGACGTAAGTAAGAGACGTCACTCTGGGATTTTTATTTCGGGAGCTTTACCACTAGAAAATGACAAAAGCTCTGAAGTCCTGAATGCCGAAGTCCCAAAGTGGACACGAGTCGTTCGATCTGAAAGATCCCTTTGGGAGAATTCTCATCCGTTGATCTACTCCAATGGAAGGATAGTGTAAGTTGAAATATCTGAAGTCTGGAGACACAAAAGGATTGTTACTTTTGATTTTAAAGGGACACATGTCGTTGGATCGTGGACTTCAGGTGAAATGCTCTGGGAGCAAGAAGAGATTGAGAATCAAAACTCCCGAAGCCCGAAAGGCGAAATCGATCTCGTTTGTTGGTTTGTTGGGCCACATGTCACTTGGTCGTTGAGACTAAGGATCACATGTGGACAAAGGGAATAAGGAAGATCCGTCGATTGAAGAGGACATATGTCAGCAGATATTCCATTTTGGAAGATATCTAGTCAACAACAACAAGGTTTGAGATCTGAAACTCCTGGAGCTCGGATCATGAAGTAAATATCAACCGTTGATGTAGGAAGGTGAGATCTAGTCCATAGACTTTGTTATCAGATAAATTGGTAGGTGCAGACACTAATAAATCTCCCTATATCCACCTGTATCTAGAACAAAATAGGACAGGACACGACTCTTTCCCTAAGTTGCGATCATTGAATCTACTACTAAGAAGGAATGAGTGACATACCTTTATATTGCTTCCTTAGGTCTCTGTTTTTCCCGCTTCGCTACAATGCTCTTGTGAAATCAGGTCCAAGACAACACAAACCAACCAAAGTGAAGATAACAAAGTATATTCAATGTCAACCTATGCATATGATCAAGGAGTTACGCAATAAAATAAGAGTGATTTTATGGGAAAGGGACATGCCGCTGTATTATATTAAATGAAAGTAGAATATACAACTAGATCACCTTGATGTCGCAAGATTCCTTTTAGTGACCCTTGGTTCCAACACACAAACTTGCTTTGTATTTTCATGAAGAATATCCAATACAACTTGATAGACCAGATAGAGTCTTCAAGCTTTTGTCCAAGCATAGTTCTTCACACAATCCTTTCACCAATTTTTCATTCAATCTTGCTTAACCTTTTCCATGAGAAACCTATCAATATATAGGATAAGGAGGGATGGTTACTGTTATTAGAAAAATCGGTAGGTGTGGACACTAACTGATCTCCCTAGATCCACCTATATCTAGAGTAAAAAACACTAGAACATGATGCTTTCCTTAAGTTTTAAATATTGAATTTACTAACTAAAGGGGGATAGGTGACATACCATTTAAATGCCGGTTCCTCTCGCCATTTCCATCATAGCTCCACTCCAATGCTCATACAATGATGAACCTGCAAAAAAGCACAACCAACCAAAGTGATAGAAATAGCATAAACTCAATATAAACCTATGTATGTGATCAAGGAATCATACAATAAAACACAACAAGATTTATAAGAAATAATCATATTACTGTATCATATTAAATGTGAAAGAGAGATTACAACCATGGCCTTGATGTTGTAAGGTCCCTTCCAACTTTCCTTCATTCTCCACACATTTTCACTCCAAGAATTCTGAGAGCACAGATCTGATAATATTCACAATCTATCTTGACAAAGGAAAAACTCAAAACCACTCTAACCAAACTAATAATTCCAAGCCAAATCCAACTTAGCCATTCTCCATGAAAGATCCTATTCTTTTATAAGCTAAAGAGGATAAAGTGAGGAGGTTAGGATGAACCCACTAAATCATGAAAGAGAGTAAGATCCAAACCATTCAGATGCCACCTCACCATGGAAGTTTCTCCTTCTAGAAGATTCGAGAAAACGCTCGTTTTTCCCACGTATGAGCATTCTCTCACCCTGCTTATAGAGCAACCTGCGAACCTCTCGCAACCCAACTATGGTGTAGCCTACGAGAATTAGGAATTCTCACATCCTACCTATATAGCAACCTGCGAACTTCCTTTTTATAGGGTTTTTCCAAAGGAAAATGCAACTTCTTTTCTCAGGAAAAGTTCTTCTCTCTTCTTTCTTTAGGAACTCAGGCCACTGACCCCTCTGAAGGAAACGGATAGGTTTACATCATTAATGGTCATAGGGATGATGAAAATAATGTGTAACAAAGAGCCCCCCAAAGTATGAAGTTAGAACAGAGTGATAGCTGAAATATTTTGTCGAGTGTGTGTAGGGAACAAGGAACAGTCGGTCGGAAACCTGCCAACAAACAAGGAAATATAGTACAATAATATATCATGACTGAGGTAGGCATTCCCATACTCATAATATAAATGACTCAAAGTATAAATGTCGACAAGCGAATATCCATGTCAAGTAAGACAGGTCATGGCCACCAAACATACACTGTGGATCCATGCCAATATGATTCAAATCTGAACATAGCCACCAAAAATACACTGTGAATCTATGTGTTAAAGACTCAAATTTGAACATAGCCACCAGGCATACATTATGGATCTATGCACCAATACAATCTGGATATACTCCAACGCAACTTGAATCTGACAGAAAATATTTAGGGTCTTCATATCCACCACTCTATAGTACGAATCTAACCATGCGAATACATGTGTTGGAGTTGAACATGGTAGAAACCACTTGATTACTGGTCAATGATGAGAAACGTTAACAAGTGCGAGGGAAATCACCATTAATGTCAATGACTCCCAAGGTACACTAGTACAATCCAAAGAATATGAATTAATGAGATGAAGTCGAACACTTGGCGGAATCTCTCGATCAGGGGACAATAATGAAAACTCACTGTCAAAAGAAAGGAAACGTACCATTGAGGCATGCAATTTCCAAGGTACCAACTGGTTTCTAAGTCTAATTACTGGATAATGAGTTGAAGTCGATAGGAAAAGACTCATCACCGGAGGGCCTTAATGTATCCCACATCAATGACATGAAACAAGTAACAATATTTGATGTAGGTCAGAGTAACAAGTGATTCAGGTCTGACTCAGGGATGGACGATGCAATAGAAGGCTTAAGGACTGTAGAAATGGCTGACACAATAGAAGGCTTTCTGGGTTGAATTTCTCTTTGAGCATATTGACGACACGACAACTGTCTTGGAAATAATGACTCAACAATAAGGATCACAGACCAATTTGTAATCTTATAGGAGTATGATTAGGAGACAAGTGGATTTTCCAACCTAGACACAAGGCGAGTGAAAGGGTGTCATGTTCAAAAGCGACTCTTCCATGGAATACAATCTTAGACACATTTCTTTCCCAATTTCCCCCCCACCATTTTTGGTGAGTACCTCTTTGTTTTTACACAAGCTTGAGGAGGATAACATATGCTTGAAATGTAAGCTCATCCTTTGGATGAGTCCCTCGGAGTATGTTTAACGAACCCTAGGAAGGAGTGGTTCGGTCCCATTTGGGCCTTTCGATGTTTATTTAACGAGTCCAAAGAAATAAAACTCAGGGGTTTTTCATGTTTATAGAGTCTAAAAAACACTTAAAGAGAAATCTCTCAGTTCTTTTTTCGTAAAGTAGTCTGATGAGACTGAAAAAGAGATAAACTATTACTCAACAGACATTTTCTTCAAATACTTTAACGAGCATGAAAAGAACAAGGTCGCTCGACAATCTTTTCATGTTTAGAGAGTCTGAAAAGAGATTAAAGGGAACTACAGTGGGTTCCTTTTTCATATAACCTTTACGAGTATTAAAAAGTGATAAAAGTATACTCGGTTACATTCTCATTGATTTACGAGCATGAGAAATAAAAAATACTAAGCTCGGTAACTTATTCTCATGTATTAACGAGCATGAGAAGGAACAAAGACTAAGCTCGGGATTGTCTTCATTTTTACGCAAGCTTTAAAACAAAACAAAACTATGCTTCGACCTAGTTTCATTTTTACACAAGCTTGAACCAGAGGAAACTATGCTTGAGGTAAGTGGTTTCATTTTTACACAAGCTTGAACTAGAGAAAAACTATGCTTGTGACTTCCCAACGCATAACCCAAGGATGGTTGGTACTTAGCCCCCAGCTTAAGAAACTAACGGCTCTAAATTCAACATGAAGTCTATAGGCTGAAAGCATTTCCCCCTCAAGCTTCGTTTCTTCCAACTACAAAGGCGAAGGAAAGGAAGCTTCAAATACTAGACGAAGGACTTGACTCAACAGAGAGGGGGAATTTGTTTCATTTTTTAACAAGCTTGACACAGGAGAAGAACTATGCTTGTGACTCTAAGTGTAATCCTCAGACCTCAGTTTCATTTTTTAATGAGCTTGACACAGAAACAAGAACTATGCTCATAACCTCTGTTTTATTTTTTAACTAGGTTTCCACAGAGACACAAAACTATCCTCACAACTGGTTTCATTTTTTAATGAGCTTGAAATCAGAAAACCATGCTCAAGGCTGGTTTCATTTTTTAATGAGCTTGAAATTAGAAAACCATGCTCAAACTCTTCTTGATCACGGCTTCCAAGAGGACAATGCTCTGGAAGGACACCATGTCAAGGGACAAAACTCGGTCATGGCTTCCAAGAGATTTTCATTTGATGGAAGAAACACACTTTGGAAGGAACACATGTCGAGGGTTGCGACAGGAATAAAGAGACCAGGCTCTAACAACCCTATTGAAGAGATAACTATGTCAACTACTAGATCTAAGTCATCAGAATTTGAATCCATGGGTGACAATGCAACGCCACATAATTAACATGTGGTGGGGGCGATACTATCTGTGCATAAGAACCATTTAGGGAGGCAATCCAGTTAGGACCGATGAATGAAAGTTGATCAATAATCACAATTCTTCCATCGTGAGGGAAATATATCACACAAAAAAGAGTGGACACAATATATTTTATGGCATAGACATAATCCCGCCCAAGGAGTAAAGAAAAATCCAAGGGATCTTGGACTACCATGACATCAATAAAGACAGTTTTCCCTCCCAAAGTTACAGGAAACTGGGGAAGGGTCCCTAAAGGTTGACTAGTTCTTATGTTAAAAGATAATAGATTCTGTGTAACCAACACAAGTGGAGGATTACCCAAAGCTTTCCAAGCAATAGAGGACAAAATAATCACAGACGAACCTTCATCTATCAATGTTTGAGGAATGTCCCGACCAGAAACCTATACTGTAATCTGGAAAGGAATGTAAGAGGGAAGACAAGGTCCAGTTAGCACACCCTAATCAAAATAGATGGCCTCATTACTTGGAGGGGGTCTTATGGGAGAAGGAGGAATACCCCTCGAAATGGGAGATTCTATATCAACGAGAAAAATGTGGGCAATATCGGGTTTACTCTCTAGTGGGAGAGAAGGATTGACCGATGGAGAGATCAGATTGACCACTTGAGTTTCATGGAGAGATCAGATTGACCACTTGAGTTTCATTCTCCAAGGAGAGAATGGGGTCAACAGATGGAAATGGATCAACCACTTGGGTGACACTCACTAACGGGAGAGTGGGATCGACTGAGGATGGGATGGGATCAACCATTTTAGTTTCACTCTCTGAGGGGAGAGTGGGATTGACCGAGGATGGAATCATATCAACAACTTTGTCAACTGGTTCAACTAAGGATGTGACCAGATTGACCGATGAAGGGATCAGAGTGATCATTCCATTAACTATTGGAGGGTTGAGAGAAAGCTTACGGTAAGAAAATGGAAGTTGAGGTTGTGAAACATTCATGTCTTCCAATAATTTCTAGGCTTCGTCCATATGAGGACAAAGGTGAGTGAGATGACTCCCTTTGCATAACATACATGGGAACTTGTCTCTACTTTTATTCTTCCCAACTATATCATGACTAGTCGACGGGAAGTCACCAACATGTTGTTCAGAGGCTAACAACATGGACTGGCGAGGATGTGTAGACCATGTTTCTATAACCTTGGATAGACTAGGGAAATCCTTAAGAAGATGGCTATCCTTACAAATCCTGCAAGGGTACTTGGGATTACGGGTTGTTTGGGTGATCTTGACATCATCAAGACTCCTAGCACGATTAACAATAACTAGTTTTTTTCCAACATGTTTGACAGTGGTTGGAGGTTTTGACCCTTGTTTATATTTCTTCTTCTTAATATTTCTTTTCTTCTTCTTCTTATTCACCGGGTTACTAGATATAGAACTTTCACTCGACAAAGAAGATGAAATAGAAGGCGACCTTACAAGCGAAGAAGGTGAAGAAGACTGTACTGGTGAAGAAGGTGAAGGATCAACATGAGGTTGATGTTCTTGGGGGGAAGTGCTTACGATCGAACCACTTACTGCATTCGAGATTACCTGATAGGAAAACAACCATACCGGTAATCCAATTGTGAGACCTGGAAGGCTCAAAGTAGTAATATGAGGAGGACCAATGTTTCCATAAGAAGGAAAAAAAAGGTTCCCCTAGAGCAGAGGTTCCTTCATTGGTCATTTCGGAAACTGACGCCATTAAAACAAAGATCCAACCTAGAGTCTTCTAGGGAAAACAAACAACACACGCTAAAAATCTAGTAAGCAAGCAAGCAAACAAAACCTTCTCACAATGAGCTCACTCGTTGGTGATGAAATCCAACGTCACGAGAACAAAGTAAGAAGGGTATGAGATAGAGCAGGTGGAAAATTTACATTGACGACCTGCTTAACGGACTTACACCTTGGTGTAAGCTCCCACACATAATCATGGGTATACCATCCAAGGAGCCCGAGTGAGTTTGGCCAACGTCGATTCCAGGTACCGTGAAGACTTGCCCCTCCACAGTCACCTTGTGTAAAGACCCTAAAGATATAGGCCACTAAGGTTACCAATCACTACAGTGATGCCTGGGGAAACAGTCGACAGTCCGATCCACGCGGAAGTGCAGCGTATCTAGCACGAAATCAACTTGAAAGTCTTCCACTCATCATTGTGAGTATGCCTCTCAAGCGACCCCCATAATATGCGCAACCTCTACACCAAGACCAACAAAGCAGGGTGAGTAACTCTTCCAGTCTCGATGCAACCTCGTGATTGACCCTTGTGTTAGAAGGGATTCCTAGGACAAAATGTAATAAGTGGATGTAACCGCTCCCTAACTCAATATTCTATGTTTGTTTGCAACTTTGGAAAGTTATCTTTCACACCTATTCCAAAGCCCTACAACTAATCTAATGTAGGTTTTCTACCAGAAAGTATAAAAAATTTCTAATCAATTTTTATAAGCGCTTTATTTTATGGCTGTTGTTACTCAATAGGAAAATGGTGTGAACAATATAGTGTTTTGACTGACTCGAAATTTATGCAAAGATATGAAGATGCAATATTTTCATTTCAATGAAAGCTATGCTACGAGAAGGAGAAAACATTTATCATTCCCATATACACAATGTCCCAAAATATATTAAACTCATCAATATCAAGATTTTCAAGAAATGAGAAAAAGGTACTGTACACCAAAGCACGATTCATGGCCCCCCTGGCCATGAGGGGGAAATATTTTCAGAATTTAAGACCAAAAAATGCCAAGAATCATGCAATTTCGCTACTTCAAATGCAAGAATGCCCCCAATCTAATATAAAGCAAGAAATTAAATCTTTTTGTTTAAAAAATTTCACTAAAAGCAATAATGAACTTTGTTAAAACAAAGAAACCCAAACTAAAAGTTTTCTTTTAAAGTGAACTATTAAGAAGAAATCTGATCTTTCCCTAAACAATTCTAAATAAAACAAATGCTTTGTAATTGAAATATACTCAAAGCAAGAGACTAATCCTTCAAAACCAAAAAAATCCAATGTGGCTAAAAGTAACTCAAAGAAAGTCAAGCAGACTGTAAACAGATCAATATAAGATCCAAAAGCTCAATCCAACTGACCAAAGAAAACCTGGGTCATCAAAAGATGACAAGACCGAATCCAAAAAAGTTTACAAACAATTTCGCAGCCTAGTAGTAGAGTACAGTGCGGGAATTAGGTATTCTTGTAGGCTAGACACTGGTAGGGTGTGAGAAGTTCGCACTAGATCTAACAACAGGGTGCAAAAATCAATGGTTCTCACAAGATGTAGAGAGGTACAGTGCGAGAATGTCTGTAATCAAAGAAAATTTTGAAAAAGGACAGGGAATCTAAGTGAACTTCTAGATCCAGAGAGTCTAGATGGATGTCCCATAGACTAAGAAACCAGAAAACAAGCAATCAAAGGAAGGGAAACTATAATAACTAGGAAACAATCCGTCCCCATTGGAGTCGCCCATTTTGTTATCAGACAAATCGGTAGGTGCAGACACTAGCTGATCTCCCTAGATCCACCTAGATCTAGAAAAAAACACACCAGAACATGACGCTTTCCTTAAGTTTTAAATATTGAATTTACTAACTAAAGGGGGATATGTGACATACCATTTAAATGCTTCTTCCTCTTGCCATTTCCATCCTAGCTCCACTCCAATGCTCATACAATGATGAACCTGCAAAAGAGCGCAACAACCAAAGTGATAGCAATGACATAAACTCAATATAAACCTTTGTATGTGATCAAGGAATCATACAATAAAACACAACAAGATTTATAGTAAAGAATCATATTACTGTATCATATTAAATGTGAAAGAGAGATTACAACCATGGCCTTGATGTCGTAAGGTCCC
>SNQJ01S0003656.1:142154-174759 GCA_010110895.2 Picea sitchensis | reverse complement strand
AATTTTTATAAGCGCTTTATTTTATGGTTGTTGTTACTCAAAAGGAAAATGGCGTGGACAATATGGTGTTTTGACCGACTCGAAAATTATGCAAAGATATGAAGATGCAATCCTTTCATTTTGATGAAATCTATGCTACGAGAAGGAGAAAACATTTATCATTCCCATATGCACGATGTCCCAAAATTGTTCGCACTCATCAATATCAATCATACAATTTCACTACTTCAAATGCAAGGATGTCCCCAATCTAATATAAAGAAAGAAATTCAATCTTTTTGTTTCAAAAATTTCACTAAAATCAATAATGAACTTTCTTAAAACAAAGAAACCCAAACTAAAAGTTTTCTTTTAAAGCGAACTATTCAGAAGAAATCTGATCTTTCCTTAAACAATTCTAAAGAAAACACACGCTTTGTAATTGAAAGACACTCAAAGCAAGAGACTAATCCTTCAAAACCAAACAAATAAAAAGTGGCTAAAAGCAACTCAAAGGATGTCAAGCAGACTGTAAACAGATCAATATAGTCTCCAAGAGTTCAATTCAGCTGATCAAAGAAAAACTGGGCATCAAAAATGACAAGACCCAATCCAAAAAATTTCACAAACAAGTTCGCAGGCTAGCAGTATATTACAGTGCGAGAATTAGGTATTCTTGCAGGCTAGACATGGGTTGACTGTGAGTTTTTCGCACCCTAGCTATAGTGCAACCTGCGAGAATTGGTCATTCTCGCACCCTGCCTATATAGCAACCTGCGAACATCCCTTTTTATAAGGTTTTTACATAGGAAAATGCAACTTCTTTTCTCAGGAGAAGTTCTTCTCCCTTCTCTCTTCAGGAACTCAGGCCACTTTGACCCCTCTGAAGGCAACAGATAGGTTTACATCCTTAATGATCATAGGGATGATGAAAATAATGTGTAACAAGTACGGAATCAGGAAAAGTACAGGTGCGTTATGCTTCACGGGAAAAGTGCAGAATAGCTCAAGGTGCCTGTAGGTTTCAAAGGTGAACGAGTAATGAAGTGGTTAATGATGGAGAGGAGGGAGAAGTGTGAGAGTGTGTGAGTCAATGGGGAAAGATGGGAAAACAAACTATTTTCCCCCACTTATATTTGCATGCACCATGATTGACACATGGATCTCTTGGAGGTTGTTTCACTCCACTTGGGATTCATTCCCTCTTCCATGAAACTTAGGATAAAGAAATCATCCTCACTATATTCTTTAGGAAATAATAATATAATATTCCTTTTGAGATATGCGCTCTAGTTTAGCCACTTTCCTAGGATCTTATCCCTCCCTTTCCCTTCCTAGTGGAGCTTAGTCCCCCATACTCTTTTATCATGGTCGGTCTACATGTATTGATGTATTTTATTAATGATATGAGTGTTTACATATACAAAAATAGGCTCATTAGCCTTAGCAAATAGGCTCTCTGGCATAATCATCACATAAGCCTCCTAGCTTATAATCGCTTGGATCACCAGCCTATAAAACATGTTTACAATTCAGTTGGGGCTGAGCCTTGGGGTATTACATAAGGCCATGGATCCTTTGTATATATGTTTTGTTTTATAGGCTGATGAGACAAGTTATTATAGGCTAGAATTCTTATATGATTATTAGGCCAGGGAACCTGGAATGTTAAAGGTCGCCATGCCTATTACTGTAATATGTAAAAACTCATATCATTTATAAAGTACATCATTGTTGTATACTAACCCATAAATGAGTATGGGGGGATAAACTCCACTAGGAAGGGAAAGGGGGCTAAGATCATAGGAAGGGGCTAAGCTAGAGGTCTTAATTCCAAAGGAATATTATAATATTATTCCTAAAGACTAAGGTATGGATATAATTTATGTTATCCTAAATTCTTATGGGAAGGGAATGAATTACAAGTGGAGAGAAACGAGTTCCTTGAGGGCCATGTGCCATTAAGGGCGCATGCACATATATGTGGGGGAAATTAGTCCATTTTCCCATTCACCATTTATGCATTCCATCATTCCTCCATTCCTTCACTGTGTATAATGCATGTGTATTGCTAGTATTATTCTGCATTGTTGGCATAGGGGCAGACCAACGCTCACCTTTGACTCGTCCTGAGTCACTCTGATCTGGGTAGCTCTGCCTCAAAATCCTTGATCTTGGCTCGAGAGGCTTCCACCTATTGTTGTGCCACGACCTCATTCTCAACAAACTCTTGGATTATTGCTTCTTTGATAGATCCCTCTAAGCGATGTTCAGTTGCAGTGACGACTTGCTCCAGTTCTTCTCCTTGGCCTTCGATCTCTACAAATAGTTGGCAAGCCTTGTCCTATATTGGTTGGAGCTTCTAAGTTACTTCCATGACTCTGCTCTAAATGGTGTGGACCTGCTACTGGGCAGTGCGCTATTCTTGGGATTGATTCATCCTCTCAATGGTTGATAGGCGCTTCAATTGTGTCTGTACTATTTCTGCTTGTTGCTTCGCCTCTTGGAGATGTGACTCCAGTGCCTTCAATTAAGGATCCTCGGTGATTTGATCATAAGTTTAAGCACTGCAATCACTCAGTTGTTTACATTCCATGGCGAGGCCCTTTATTCTTTCAACTACACCTTCAGCAGTCGATTCTCTTTGATCTAGCACATCCTATGGAGTACTGGGCACTGTTCTTAGCTCCTGATATGTGATTATCTGCAAAAGTTGTTGGATGGTTTATGTGAGTTGTGCTACTTTGTGTTCTACTAGTTCTTCCTCCTTCTGCTCCAAGACCATCACAGAGAGAAGTAATCTGTTGATTGCTTCTTTTACTCCAACCTGCTCTGTGAGCATCTTTTCTTTATCCTATTGGATATGCACTCTCTCTTCTTCGAACTTCCCTTGAAGGGCATCCTTCTCCTGTTGCGCAATCCTGCGTTTCTTTATAAATTCCTCCTCTGCTTGTTTCAGGGCCATTGTGGCCTGGTCTTTCTCATCTTGTGCTCGATGAAAGCGGGCTTCAGTCACATTAGCCAGTCTACAAAGTTGAGCAAGCTCATCTCCCAACTCTGGGTGTTCTAAGGGTGGGGGCGCAGTGGACACTGTGTGGCTCGAATAAAGGACTTGTTGAACACCTCTTAGTTTTGCTTCAATTCTATCGTACATGGTTTCTTATTTTTCTTCGTTTCTTTGCAAAATCTCTTATAAGTCATCTCCTACAGTTGAAATAATGAAGTCGAAGTCTTTGACCGTGAGTACATTCTGTATCTTTGGTTTATTGGATTTGGACTTCTTCCGCAATGAAGGTTTTGTGGGGGAAACCTTCCTTTTCTATGATGGATCGATGTCATTAGGGGGGTTCTGTGGCGATGTTACTTCACCTTGATTATATTATTCTTGTTCTTTTTCCTCTTTGTTAACTTCGTCATCACCTCCTCTGCTAGGTGATTCGAATGCGGTCTCTTTTGATGTGATGTGTACTTCCTGTACATCTTACTTCTTTTTCTTCTTGTTGCTTCTTGGGGCATCATACTCTTCACGAGTAACCACCAGTTTTCCAATGAGGTCTGGGTCAGACAGCTCTATGGGGTCAGCAGGGATAAGGAGTTTTGCAGACCATTTTTTAATGATTTCTTCTAGGTCCTCTATAGTGAGCTTGTGGTAGTACTAAATTTCTTATTTTCTTTCATCGATGCACGCAGTAATATAAATAAAATGCCTATCTGCATTGAACTTCATAAGAGGCCTGAACCTGTCTAGGGTGTTCGGTGTCATACGAGGGAAGGACTCAATATCCCTCCTAAGATGTAGGTAGTAGGTATGAAATAATACGTTTGGCTGCCACTTCTTTCCCATATCGCTCAAATACCATAGCGTGGTGAACTTCGCAGTGAGCTACTCGAATGGCTCGATCTCATGGAAGGTCGCACCCTATGGCATCTCCCAAGAAGTAAACGCAATGAGGATTAGGAGCCAGCTAAAGTGAAACTCATATCCCTAATCCTAATCTTCATGGAAATCTAGTTTGAGTTGGTTAACTAGGTACTTTGCCCAGTTCATCTGTAGTCCTTCCACGCATTTCCCAGCGAGGTCAATGACAAACCCTGTAACCTGCGTGGGTCTTCTCTTTCTTACTATATTTCCTGCAATTAATTGGCATGCTAAGCACACTGTGCCATTCTGGATGGAGGCTACCTTATAGCCTCGCATCCCCTTCTCTACATCACCATATGTTTCTTTAGTTGTAAGTGTTAAGGCGCGGTTTACATCTTTTCTTGGGTAGAATTCTTGTGGGTATGGTCCCTGCATGCTCAGTCCGGTGATCCTATGGATCTGTGTCAGATCAACAGTGATACGTCTATCCAACCATAGATAGACATCATGGAAGCATGACAGCAGGAGCTTAACATAGGCGTTAACCTCCTAGTGTCTTCCAAAATGTGGAATCTTCATTACATTCAAAAGGGTGGATTGTGCTACGTTCATGGTCCAAGGATGAGGGATGATTTTCATCTTCTTTCCCTTCATCTTGGTTATATATTTGTTAGGTTCGAGCATGCCATATCTCCTACGGTCTCCCAGGTTATAGTCACTAATATTCAAGGTTGGAATCCTCTCTAGCTATGGTCTGACTGTGCTTATCCCCTTCGGGAGATATGCACTAATGACGGTGTAGTCAAAGTCCCTTGGGACACTATCGTGACTCACTAAACTGGCCAAGGGTGGGATGTACTCGGGTAGGATGGACGATAATAACTTCACATTCGCCAAATCATCTCTATGCTTTCTTCTTTTCTCAGTCGCAACTCGGGATGGTCCGGATTCGTGAGAAGTCGACGGGGAGGCTTTCACTCCTCTCGTCAATGAAGCTTGTATGCCCACATACATTACCTTTTCATTCATGAGTTCGATCAGTATCTCCTTCATAGACTCTTCAACTGCGATAAGTTCTTCATACATACACGCTCGTGGCTGACTATCTTGGGTTGAAGAGAAACTACTCAATGCAAAGGGATGGATGGTGATAGCCCAATTATCACTTCGTGAAATCAACTAATATGTGAGATCAGATAATCATGAGTGGAAAAAGTGTTCTTGGTGCAAGGATTGATGGAATAAGTAGACAACTAGGTAACGGATCTTTCCGACGGGAAAGAAGCCTTCATGAATGTAGTTCTGTTCATTATGGCATGGTCCCAACGGTCTGATGGCAAGATTTCTAGCCACAACTGTTGTTCTAACCATTCAGGTCGTCGAGCTAATGGTTATAATGCCTCCAATGGTCATATTTCCTCGCCATGGCGAAGTGCCATGTTGTGTTGTATTGGTATCCCGATGAAGTTCATATTCTGGAATCCTTCCTTCTGTGCAGTTCCTTCTGGAACTTTCTGTAACTTTTCTATCTTTGTTTTCTTCTTATTGAGATTTCTAGCCTTCTTCTCGATGATCTTCGTCTTGATATTCCTCTTTCCATTCTAATTATGATCTTCTCTGGGCATAGTAACTTCGCATTGTTGATGGTATTTACTAGGTTTCAAGGGAAATACTTCTTCTTTGTCTGGTGTAGGTGCTCTACTCTCCTGTACAGATAGGTGTCTCAAGTCCTCGTGTGTCCTTTCAACTTTGACATCCAAGTTTCTGGTTCTGAATAACTTTGATGTGTTCTCTTATTCTTCAATCAAATGTGTGATCCTCCTAGTCATGAAATCTTTTAATTCTTTCTTCTTCTACTCTAAGACTTCCTCTTCTTTTCTTTTGTCTTGATCATTTTCTATCCAAGGTTTTCCTAGTAACATAGCAAATGGGGCGTTGTTCTCAATAAATTTAATAACCTCAAAATCTTCTTCTGTCGAGGTTCCATGAGAACTCATAGATATCTCAGTAAGTCTTCCACATAGGATTATCATCTTTCCTCTAAATAATATTATTTCTCCCAATGAAGAAATCATAGCAAGCTTTCCTAAAATTCCCCAAGTTCTTTATGTCATGATATTCACCTGTGTTTCCTCATCCAAAACCCAGCCAATGTCGAAGTATCCTATTATTGTTTCTATGCATTCTTTTTCTTTGAAGATCTCTGGTAAGTTGGTGTTTCTATGATCATTCAAGGTTTCTTTCATTTGCAATAGTATAGTTTCTGATTCATTCTGGGGTTTTGCCATGATCTTAGTTTCTTGACCTTCCTCAGGGTTTTCTTGTCTCATATTCATTCTTTCAACCTTAGCAATCATTCTAGGGAAATCCAGAGCTTCATGATCCATAGCTTTACAACAAAGACAACTAGGTCTTCTACCAGGTCATTCCTTAGAAAGATGTCCCAGTCTTCTGCAACTATAACAAAGATTTAATCCTCTATTTCTCTTAAATGATCCCCATCCTTTCCTGTACTGTGCACTAGGATCATGGTAGCTAACCTGCAGAAAACTATTTCTAGGATCCTGCATCCATTTGTTAGTCCAAACATTTTTTCTATGCATAAGAATAACATATCTTTCACTATTCTTATCAGATCTACTTATATCAAACCTTATTTCATCTAACTGTGCCCTAGTTTTCATACTAGGATAACATTTATCAAACATAACTAGATCCATACTCTTCAAACAAAAATTTCCTATAATCTTACTTTCAGCGGAGCACAAAACTTTCAGATCTAAAACTTTTCACTTATTCTTACCTTTATGAGAGAACAAAGCTTCGTGATCTTACCTCTTTTCTTCAGATCAGAATTCTCTTCTTAGCACAGAGTTTCACAATCTAGGTAGAGTGATGTGCACCAGGGCAACAGATATATGCACGGAGCTTTCACAGTTTCAGGTCAGATTTTGGCACATAGCTTCTTCTTCCTCAGTTCCCAGCAATCACAGTTTGAGGTCAGATCTTCGCACAAAGATTCTTCTTCCTCATTTCCCAGCAATATCACTCTTTGGTTGGCTATAAATAATAATATTTTAACCTGGGAAATCAATCTTAAGAGATGATGGGTTGGCCTAAGAAGATGTTTTTTATGTAAGGAACATGAGGAAACCCCTACTCATATTTTAATAGAATTTGTGTATGCAGTGAAGGTGATGAAAATTGTTCAGAAGGAGCTCAAGACAATTTTTTTTTTTGGAACAACACTTGTCTGGAAGACTGCTTGAAGGATTGGTTGGAAGACAAGATGGTAAAACAATATGAACAGATTCCTAGTTTTCTAGTATCCAGCATTTGGTTGGCTTGACATTCAAGCATATTCAGGAAAAAGGAGATCCCTCCTGAGATCATTGTTGGCATCATCCTAAATCTGTCTAAGGAATTTATGACATATCTCAAAATTAAAAATTTGAGAATGTTGTCCATGCCCAAGTTGGATTTCGAGATTCCATTGCGTTTCTTTGATGGGGCCTATTAGCGACATCCTCCAGTATGTGGGGTCGGGGTTGTTCTATACCTAAAAAAAAATCATTTTCTTAAAAAAAATTACGCTCCAGGGAGGGGCACCAACAACAAAGAAAAATCCATTTCTCTATACACCTTATTGGTGGCTGCAATTAAAAAAGGGGTTAAGAAGTTGCAGATCAGGGGGATTCCAAGATGGTGATTTATTATGATAGGAAGAAGGATTTGGTTTCTGATGTTATTATTGGGCCTTTAGTCAATGATACCAATATTTCCTTCCAATCCTTTGAATGGCTATCCTTCATACATGTCTATAAAGAAATTAATGTCAAACACTATGTGTTGTCCAAGGAGGCCATGAATCTCCCTATGGGATCCCTAGGCTCCTATGAGTTCATTGACCAAGAGGAGACAAAATCTATGGAACTCCATATTTAATTTTTTAGTAGATGGATATATGTAATAGGAAGGATGTATAGCTAGGACGATACTATGAATGTATATGTTTGAGTTTTCATAAGTTGCAACTATACTGTGAGTAGAATAGTTTTGACATGGAGTTATATCATTGACAAAATATGTGATTAGACTATAAGAAGGATAGTTGTGTTATTAATTGTTGGACAACTGAGAGGGGGGGTGAATCAGTTGTTATTGTACTTAAACAAATATGCCTATTTTAAACTCTTTACAGAACACTCAATGATGATCACAGTAATGTAGGGAAGTAAGAAATAGAATATTCAACATCAATCACACACATGAAATATACAGAGACAAATATTTCTTGAGGAAACCCATAAAGGGAAAAACCTATTCTTCTTGATATAATAAGTAATATATATTTTTTGTACATTATCATTCTTATGAGATCCAACTCCTCTTGAGGCTATAACCTCTATTTTACAAGCAGAAAATTGTTGAGAGCACAAACTCTCTGATTTCTCTAGGACCCACTAGAAGGAAGCACCAACTCCCTGAGTGTTCCAACACCAACTGAATGGAAGCACCAACTTCCAGTCACACAGGCACCAACCTGTATAACAGAGAATAATAGTTCTCCCTTGCACCACTCTGCCACCCTAGTTTTTCTAGCTGCAACCAGATGGAAGCTACAACTCCATGTTTTCACGCACCCACTCGAAACTTCTGAGGACAACAGTCCTCCCTAGAACCTCCCTACCACCCTGAAATATAAATCTTTTCTTACTGAAATTTATTATAGTGATACAGTGTATATCAATGGCTTACCAGTCTCATCATTGTTCTGCTACCCTGCTCTACTCTTCCTGCATCAATTTCCTCCTGCTCGCATACCTTGCACTTTCTATTCTTCTACCTTTTATGCTTTGTGTGCCATGTCCATCCTATGCACTATGACTACACATGATCTTCATTGTGCCACTGATCTACACTTCAGGTTGTTCACTTTGTCTCCTCTTCCCCAAAGCATGGCTCACAAGAGAATCAACAATCTCTTCTTTGTTCTACATGTCTTTTACATGCCAATTCCTCTGCATGATCATCATGGAAACTCTTTGTCTTATCTGGCAGTTATGTTGAATGTGTTCATAATCAGTGGGCGTTACCCTAAGATTCCTTGGCTTCTCTGGTAGTTGAGACTCTTCGGCTTCTCTATCAGTTACAGTCAGTCATCTTTGGCTTCTAAGCCTCTTCCTTCATGTGACCACCAGCAGTGATCAAACGACTAATCAAAAGGTGCTTCCCAATATTGTTTTAGTGAGCGCTAGCTCCTTTTCATGATATGACCTTGGTCTATGAGCTTCATGTGACCATGCGATTGCGGGCATGCCCATAGACAGTTTGAGGGGAAACAACTTTTTAGCCTGCAATTCACTAGGTTGATGACGTGTCATGAGCCTAGTAGCTGCCATGTGTCACTCGGATTTGTGATTTTCACATACCTGAAATGCTAAATCAACTTGAAACTGGTCATTGTCTGATTGCTCCATGTGCCCTTACTTACGTAGTCTTGCTAATGTAGTCTTGTTGACATGGTCTAACACATGTCCTTGTAGACATGGTCTACTGCATTTCCTTGATTATGTGGTCTGCTAACCAACGTTCCTAATCCAACAATCATCATATTTCCTCCAAATCCAATGGTCCTTATTCATTTCGGATTTCTAGGTTTCGGGTATTTCAAATCTCAAACTTTCCGGAGCGTAACCTCCTCGCATATTTATATCCGAAGTGAATGTTGTTCATTGATCATGATCCTAGATCAATGGCTCAATCAGTATGCGATGCAACACTTCTGGCTTATCCCGTACTTCCACTTCAAACTAATTTGATAGTTGTCATTTACTTCGGCTCTCCAGACTTCAGGTTTTTCAAGACTCAAACTAAAAAATCCTCAAAGTGTTTTTCTCCATAGTTGAGGATTGTGTGCCACCTGTCAATATTGACGATGGATGGTCCCTGCTTACTCTAGGAATTCATAACTTAGACAAGTCTTCTCTCCTACACTCATCAAAGTCTTAACCTTTGTGCATTTATCTCTGGATCCAACGAATGTTGATCCTTCGCACTTAGATCCAATGAATGAGATTTTTTATCCTCTTTTGTGCCCTTCTCCTATCTGTATAGTGATCCGACGGTCACTGTCACTCCTCCTGAGCTTATGATTTCTTTTGACTTAGAAGGTTTTCTAAATATTCAAATTTTTCGGCCTCTGAACCTTATCCTGCGGCTCTCGTCTTCGTTGTTCTTGTTTTCCATTGTTGTTGTTATTCTTCTTTGATTTTCTATTTGTCATGATTGTTCTTTCCATCAATGACAAGCACACTCTTTCTTGCAAAACATGCCAACAATCTCCCCCTTTGGCATTGATGGCAACCCTCAAAGGTTGTGTTAGTCTGTTTGGACCTCCAACTGTAGCATCCATACCATTCCTTGTACCTCCAACTGTAGCATCCGGACCACTCATTTTCTCCCCCTTTGACATCAATGTCAAAGAAAACATGCTCCCCCTAAGCTGTTGTAGTACCTTTAGGAGGTATCATATATTCAACCAATACATGCTCCCCCTGACAAGATGGATTCTCTTATGTTGATAATGGGGTCACGCCTAACTTCTGGCATAGATACTCAAACTGAGATTTTGCAAGCAGTTTAGTGAAGATATCAGCAATCTGATCGTTGGATGGAATATAATGCAAAGAAACAACAGTGTTGGTCACCTATTCCAAGGCTTCACATCTTGCCTTCTTTTCTGATAACTGTTGTTTCATAATTTCCTCTATTTTATTTTCCTCTTCTAATTCCACTTTTAGCAAGGCAAAGTCTTCATCGGGTTCTTTATTGTCTTTCTTGAACTGTATCAACAATTGTTTTTTCTTTTTCTTCTTAGATCTGAGTCTAGCAATTTCTTCTAGAGAACTGATTAGTTCTCCTTCCAAGTCAACCACAAATTCTTCATCATCAACATCACTTCATGTTCTTTTATTATCATAATCCTCTTTGGCCATAAGCATAAAGTCATTAATCTTATCTTCAAAGGAAGAGTCACTATCTGTGTCTTCTGAAGAGTCATCATTGTTTACACATAAACTTTTATTTTTACCAAATCTCTTGGGTTTGTACTTCTTTTCACCTTCAAATTTTTGATCTTGTTTCTTATATGGACACTTAGATGCAAAGTGACCTATCTTTCCATAGTTAAAACATTTGAAGGGTAATTTTCCTTGGTACTTTCCTAATCCTTTCTTTAGTATTCTCACAAATTTTTCTTCAATTTCACCAGTCTCAGAATCCTCATTCTTATCTGCTTTAAATGATGCTTCTCTAGAGGTGGGTTTATCTTTAACTATCTTCATTTCATATGCAGTCAATGTTACTAGAAGTTTATCAAAAGCCAAAGATTTTAGATCATTAAGTTCTTCTATATCAGAAACCTTTGGGTTGAACCTATCTGGTAGAGATCTCAAAAAATTTTGAACTAAAGAGGCTTCCTCAATTTTTTCACCAAGTGATTTCATTGCATTTACTAGTTCTTCAACTCTTAGAAAGTAATTCCCAACAGTTTCATCCTCTTTCATCTTTAGTTGTTCAAACTGTACTCTATAGGTTTGAAGTTTGGCATCCTTTACTTTCTCATTACCTTCATAATTGCTAATGAGTTTGTCCCACATTTCTTTGCAGTTTCTAAGTGCATAACTTTTACAAATTTTGCTTCTACAAGCCCACTCAGAATATCATTCATAGCTTTAGAATTGAAGTTGAATTCTAGCTTGTCATCCTTATTAGCTAGTACAATCGCCTTTACATAACCAGTCTCTACCACATCCTAGACATTTGTACCTAAAGCCATTATGTAGGTTTTCATCCTAACTTTCCAGAAGGAAAAGTTTGTTTCATTGAACAGGGGGGGATTATTGGTTGAAGTTTCTTCATTGCTAGTCATGTTTAAGCTCTAGGATATACCATTAGATAAAAGGAATCATATCTGATACCAATTGTTGGACAACTGAGAGGGGGGGTGTATTAGTTGTTACTGTGCGTAAACAATTATGCCTATTTTAAACTCTTTACAGAACACTCAATCATGATCACAGTAATGCAGGGAAGTAAGCAATATAATATAAAACATCAATCACACACATGAAATATATAGAGACAGATATTTCTTAAGGAAACCCATAAAGGGAAAAACCTCTTCTTCTTGATATGATAAGTAATCTTTATTTTATGTACATTATCATTCTTATGAGCTCCAACTCCACTTAAGGCTACAACCTCTGTTTTACAAGAAGCATCTTGTTGAGATCACCAACTCTCTGATTTCTCTAGCTCCCACTAGAAGGAAGCACCAACTCCATGAGTGTTCCAACACCAATTGAATGGAAGCACCAACTTCCAATCACACAGGCACCAACCTATATAACAGAGAAAAATAGTTATCCCTTGCACCACCCTACCACCCTGGATTTTTTGGTTCTAACCAGATGGAATATACAACTCCCTGTGTTCAAGCACCCACTTGAAACTTTTGAGGACAACAATCCTCCCTACCACCCTGAAATATAAATCTTTGCTTACTAAATTTTATTATAGTGATATAGTGTATATCAATGGCTTACCAATCTCATCATTATTCTGCTACCCTACTCTGCTCTTCCTACATCAGTATCCTCATGCTCGCATACCTTGCACTTTATGTTCTTTTTCCTTTTATGTTATGTGCGCCATGTCCATCCTATGCACTAGCCCTACGCATGCTCTTCACTACGCCAATGATATGCACTTTGGGTTGTTCACTTCGTCTCCTCTTCCCCATAGCATGGATCACAAGAGAATAAATAATTTCTTCTTTGTTCTACATGTATTTTACACGCTGAGTCCTCTGCATGATCATCATGGAAACTCTTTGTCTTATCTGGCGGTTATGTTGAATATGTTCATCATCAGTGGGCATTACCCTGAGATTCCTTCGCTTCTCTGGCAGTTGAGACTCTTTGTCTTCTCTGTCAGTTATAGTCAGGTGTCTTTGGCTTCTAAGCCTCTTCCTTCACGTGACCACCGATGGTGATCAAACGCCTAATCAAAAGGCGTTTCCCGATTTCGTTTTAGTGAGCGCTAGCTCCTTTTCATGATATGACCTTGGGATATGAGATTCACGTGACCACGTGATTATGAGTGTGTCCATAGGAGGTTTGAGGGAAACCTAATTTTCTCCCTACAATTCACTACGAGCCTTCACACATCATTTCTCCAAAACCATGGATTCAATTGTGGTCCGCTCACAAACAATTAAGGCCCGACCATGTTTTGGCCCTGCAATGGAGCATGACCGTCGATCTCATGATCTTCATAGTGTTCTTGAAAGGATGTTTCATATCTGTCCTCTCAAGTCTGTGGATCAAATATCACCTTCCTACATCAATGGTTGATATTTACTTCATGATCCGGGCTCCGAGAGTTTCAGATCTCAAACCTTGTTGTTGTTGACTGGATATCTTCCGAAATGGAATATCTGCTGACATATGTCCTCTTCAATAGACGGCTCTTCCTTATTCCTTTTTTCCACGTGTGATCCTTAGTTTCAATGATCAGGTGACATGTGGCCCTCCAAACCAACGGATGATATCGATTTCTCCTTTCGGGCTTCGGGAGTTTCGATTCTCAATCTCTGCTTGCTCCCAAAGCATTTCACCTGAAGTCCACGATCCAATGACGTGTGTCCCTTTCAGATCGATGGTCACGATCCTTTCACGTCTCTGGACTTCAGATATTTCAACTTACACTATCCTTCCATTGGAGTAGATCAATGGATGAGACTTCTCCCGAAGTGATCTTTCAGATCGGACGACTCGTGTCCACCTCGAGAATTCGGCATTTGGGATTTCGGAGCTTTTGTCATTTTCTAGTGGTAAAGCTCTCGAATTAAAAATCCCAGAGTGATGTCTCTTACTTACGTCACTTGATGATGTGTCATGAGCCTAGTATCTGCCATGTGTCACTCATATTTGTGATTTCCATGTACCTGAAATGCCGATTCAACTTAACACTTGTCATTGTCTGATTGTGCCACGTGTCCTTTCTTACGTAGTCTTGTTGACATGGTCTACCACATGTCCTTGTAGACATGGTCTAATGCATTTCCTTGTTGATGTGGTTTGTTGACCAACATCCCTGATCCAATATTCATCGTATGTCCTCCAAATCCTATGGTCCTTATTCATTTAAAATTTTCGGGTTTCACGTATTTCAAATCTCAAACTTTATGGAGTGTAACCTCCTCGCATCTTTATATCCAAAGTGAATTTCATTCATCGATCAGATCCTAGATCGATGGCTCAATCTGTCTACGATGCATCCCTTCTGGCTTATCATGTCCTTCCACTTAAAACTGATCTGATGGTTGTCGTTTACTCCGGCTCTTCGGATCTCCGGACTTCAGGTTTTTCATGAATCAAACTGAAAAATCCTTGAAGTGTTTTTCTCCAGAGTTGAGGATCGTGTGCCACCTGTCAGTATTGACGATGGATGGTCCCTTATTACTTCGGGACTTAGAAAATTTCTCTCTCCTACACTCATTAAAGGCTTAACCTTCATGCATTTATCTCTGGATCCAACGACTGTCAATCCTTCACGCTCAAATCCAACGACTGAGATATGTTCTCCTCTTATGTGTGCGTCTCCTTTCTAGACATTGATCTGATGGCCACTATCGGTCCTCCTCCTGAGCTTATGATTTCTTCCAAATTAGAATTTTTTATAAGTAATCAAAGGTTTCGGCCTCTGAACCTTCTCCTGCAGATCTCGTCTTTGTTGTTCTTGTTCTCCATTGTTGATGTTGTTCTTATTTTCTTTCCTATTTTCCATCATTTTTCTTGCCATCAATGACAACCACAATCTTTCCTACAAAACACACCAACATTAATAGCATGAGGAATATCCTTTTTAATGGGAAAGAAACATGCATATTCATCACTCTTTAATATCAGGAGTTTTTTCGATGATCCTGCAACCTCAGTTTTTCATTTCTCTAGGTTGTTTCAGGGAGTAGAATGGTTAAACAGGGTAGAGGGAGTAGGAATCCCTCCTACAGGAAAGTATTGGTCGATAGAAGGAAAGGTCCATGCGGGGGAGGTTTCAAGGCCCCACTAGCAGGGGCATCTAGATCTGTGTCAGAGGTGGAAGGTGAGTACAAGCACGAGAAAAGAGGACAAGCAGGTCAGGAGAACAAAGAGAACCAAAGCAAGGCGACAGACCCATCACACTCAATTAGGGTGGGAGGGAGAAATTCATGTAAGCCAAAAATGACAATGATCCCAAAAGTTGTTCTAGAAGATCCGCAGACACAAGAATACAGAGATTAGATGAGGGTGTATTCCCTGATCTGCAAGTTTATGGGATTATGGCCCATTGAAAAAACCCTACGAAGATGGATCAAATATCATTGGAAACCATGCGGAGAGGTGGACCTACACCTAGTATCAAAAGGTTTTTACATTTGTCTCCATGAACCTAGAATATAGATACAAGGCTTTTGAAGGAGGGCCCTACTTTCACGCCTCAGTCGAGTTGTATATAAGACCCTGGAAAGAAAAAATTCCCCCAAAAAAGGATACCTTTAAGTGTGTGCCAGTATGGATCAAAATTAATTCCCTATCATTAGACTATTGGATATTGACCACCTTCAAGGAAATAGGGAATAAGATAGGAAAATTTGTCAAGGCATCAGATGCAACCTTAAAAGAAAAGTACACCTCATTTGCAAGAATTTGTATTGAGATGGATGTCTCGAGTGCACTACCGAAAGCAATATGCTTGTAGTTTAGGGATGAGGAATGGATAAAAAATATTAATTATGAACAGATCTTGTTTAAATGTAGGAAATGTCATGAACATGGGCATATATTCATGGAATTCCCGCTAAACTGAAACAAGGAGAAAGATAAAAAAAAAAAAACCCCGAGATGAGGAAGGATTTGTTCGGCCAAATTACAAAGTTAAAGGAAATAGACAAAAAAGAAAACCCTCCACAAATGGTAACTCTGAATCAAAGAACAACTTCGAAGTCCTGGCGGAGAACCAAACTTAGGATAGAGAAACTAGACAAGAGAAGTAAGGGGAGAGGGAGCCCAGTAGGAAGGAAGAAAATAAGGAAATGGAGAATCAACAATCTCAGGACACTGCCAAGACTTACAAAGGATCAATAGGAGACATAAATCATGACATAAACACTCCAATGCATGAGGGGGGTGGAGATTCTGAAATGGCACCTAGTGAGGTCGAAACGAAGGATCCAGATGTTCGTGACATCATGGAAAGGGAAGGGATTGACCTTCATAATATTTTGGACCAATGGGAAAAATAAAGTATGGATACCATCCCTTTGGACCAACTGGATCGTATGCAGTATCTCTCCCTAATGAGGGAGGAGGAAAAATCTAGAGGAATCAAACACATGCATGGAGAGGTAGGAAACCTGGGTATCAAACCGAGAGACAGCCAATAGCCTCAATCACCAAAGCAATCTAAGAGAAAGAAGGGTATAAAACCCAACAGTGTGGTACTATAGGAATGGGGATCACTTCTGATAAACTCAAGTAATATAAAAATGTTTCCCTACCTCCCCCCCTCCTGGTTTAAAATGAAGGTTATCACTTGGAATATAAGAGACTTGAATAGCCCCAGGAAACAAAAAATCCTCAAAAATAAGTTAAAAATGGAAAATCCAAATATTTGTTTTATACAGGAAAACAAATATACAACCGATAAGATGGTACAAATAAGTAGGAAAGTTGGAATACTTACAATTTTTTAGACATTGATAGTCAAAATTCGTCTGGGGATATTCTCACCTTGTGGAACCCTCAAAAAGTAGACCTGATTTTGGCAGAATCTACAAGGCATTATTTATCACTAATTTTGCAAGTTATAGGGACTCCAGATAAGGTTATTTTCACCAATGTATATGGCCCTCAACTTCTGGAAGATAAGAAAAGAATGATGACAGGCTTATAAAACCTCAGAGAACAAAATATGAATCCTAACTAGATTTTAGCTGGTGATTTTAATATTATTGTCACCTTGGCTGAGAAGAAAGGGGGAGTCTAAAGATTGGATAGAGATGTTGAGGTTTTCTCAGCCTTTATAGAAAAAATAAAACTAGTTGGTATCAGAACTTGTAATGGAATTTTTTCCTAGAACAACAAAATATCCTTTCAAAAGTAAGAACACTCAATGACGATCACAATAATGCAGGGAAGTAAGCAATAGAAAATTCAACATCAATCACACACATGAAATATATAGAGACAGATATTTCTTGAGGAAACCCATAAAGGGAAAAACCTCTTCTTCTTGATATGATAAGTAATCTTTATTTTATGTACATTATCATTCTTATGAGCTCCAACTCCTCTTGAGGCTACAACCTCTATTTTACAAGAAGAAACTTGTTGATATCACCAACTCTCTGATTTATCTAGCACCCACTAGGAGGAAGCACCAACTCCCTGAGTGTTCCAGCACCAACTTAATGGAAGCAAAAACTTTCAGTCACACAAGAACCAACCTATATAACAGAGAAAAATAGTTATCCCTTACACCACCCTACCACCCTGGCTTTCCTGGTTGTAACCAAATGGAATATACAACTCCCTGTGTTCAAGCACCCACTTGAAACTTTTGAGGACAACAATCCTCCCTACCACATCCCTACCACCCTGAAATATAAATATTTGCTTACTGAAATTTATTACATTGATATAGTGATACCAGTCTCATCATTGTTCTGCTACCCTGCTCTGTTCTACCTACATTAGTGTCCTCGTGCTTGCATACCTTGCGCTTTCTGTTCTTCTACCTTTTATGGTATGTGTGCCATGTCCATCCTATGCGCTATGCCTATGCATGCTCTTCACTAGGCCACTGATATGCACTTCAGGTTGTTCACTTCGTCTCCTCTTCCCCACAGCATGGCTCACAAGAGAATCAATAATCTCTTCTTTGTTCTGCATGTCTTTTACATGCCGATTCCTCTGCATGACCATCATAGCAACCCTTTGTCTTATCTGGTGATTTTGTTGAATATGTTCATCACCAGTGGGCGTTACCCTGAGATTCCTTCGCTTCTCTAGCAGTCAAGACTGTCCATCTTCTTTGTCAATTACAATCAGGTGTCTTTGGCTTCTAAGCCTCTTCCTTCACGTGACCATCGGCTGTGATCAAATGCCTAATCAAAAGGCATTTTCCGATTTTTTTTTAGTGAGCGCTAGCTCCTTTTCATGATATGAGATTCACGTGACCACGTGATTGCGAGCACGTCCATAGGCGGTTTTAGGGAAACCTGCTTTTCTCCCTACAATTCACTACGAGCCTCCACACGTCCTTTCTCCAAAATCGTGGATTCAATTGCAGTCCACTCACAAAAAATTAAGGCCCGAGCATGTTTTGGACCTACAATGGAGCATGACCGTAAATCTCATGATCTTGAAAGTGCTCTTCAAAGGATGGTTCAGATATATCCTCTCAAGTCTGTTACACATGATTTTGGTCACTCTGGTGATGTCTCTACAAGTGATGTATTCAGGCTCCCACAAGGACTTTTTTCCTGAGAAAAGTGATTGCCTTCTTCTTCCAAAAAACACATTTTTAAGATGAGTTCACAGGTTTCCTATGTTACAGGGTGAGAAAATCCCTCATTCTCACAGGCCACCCACACTTAGGGTGAGAACTGTTCGCAGTCTTCTCTATAGGTAGGGTGCAAACCTGTTTTTAAGCTTGAAGAAGAGAAGAGGTCACGAAGGTTCTAGAAGGGGATCTTCTAGAAAATGAGTTGGCATTCATATGGTTGGCATCCTACTGACTTCTCATATTTGGTGGGATCATCCTCATCCATGTAACCATCTCTCAGTCTCCTATATATTGATAGGTTTCTCATGGAAAAGGTTAAGAAATATTGAATGAAGAATTGGTGAAAGGATTGTGTGAAGAAGTCTGCTTGGACAGAAGCTTGAAGACTCTATCTAGTCTATCAAGTTGTATTCGATCTTCTTCATGCAAATACAGAGCAAGTGTGTGTGTTGGAACCAAGGGTCACTGAAATGAATCTTGCGACATCAAGGTGATGTGGTTGTATCTTCTACTTTCATTTAATATAATACAATGACATGTCCCCTTCCCATAAAATCACTCTTATTTTATTGCGTAACTCCTTGAGCATATGCATAGGTTGACATTGAATATACTTTGATATATTTACTTTGGTTGGTTTGTGTTGTCTTGGACTTGATTTCACAAGAGCACCGGAGCGAAGCGGGAACAACAGAGACCTAAGGAAGCGATATAAAGGTATGTCACTCATTCCTTCTTAGTAGTAGATTCAATGATCACAACTTAGGGAAAGAGTCGTGTCCTGTCTTGTTTTGTTCTAGATACAGGTGGATCTAGGGAGATCTGTTAGTGTCTGCACCTACTGATTTATCTGATAACAAAATTGGCGACTCCACTGGGGATACAACCCATTTTGGTGGTTTTTTCTAGGCTATTTTCTCTTGACCTACCCTTTTTTATTCTCAATCAATATCTGAGTCTTGAGGAGATACTCACAGACTCCCTGGATCCAAAAGTTCCCTCAAAAGTTTTCCCTTTTTTCCAAAATTTGCTTGATTACAAACCTTCTCGCACTGCACCTTTCTATAGCCTGAGAGAATAACTGAGGTTCGTACCCTAGTGTTCATTTCGGTGCAAACTTCTCGCACCCTACCTGTGTCTAGCCTACAAGAATCCTTAATTATCGCACTGTACTCCACAGCCAGCCTGCGAACTCACTTGTAAAAATTTTGGATTAAGTCTTTTGTGTCCTCAGATGCCCAGATGTGTTTGTGTGTCTAGGAAGAACTTCTCTAGCTAGTGATTGAATGTTTCTTGACTTCAAATCTCGTGAATGATTAGTTTTCGGAAATCGAAAGCTCTTCTTGTTCATTTTTCTCAATTTTTACCTCTTGACCTTTTCTTAATAAGGGTATAATCTTCGATTCTGAAATCCGAGTGCTTGTTTGGTCAGGAGCCTTTGATTGGATTAAAATTTGAGATTACTTGTCCTTTTCAATTGCTTATTACTTGGAAAATTGTTACCGATGTGCATTTGAAGAGACTGGTCTTGTTAGTTTGTTATTTTTGTCTTCATTGAAAGATCGATCTGGGTGTTTGTTGTGTATTTATTTTTCATTGGTTGCTTACTTTTTCTTAGTTCCATCCCTGTTGCTTGGTTTCTAATAAAAATTAAAGACATTTTCTTTTTTTTAAGCAACTTTTTATTCGAAAATATTGGCATTCAAGTATTGAAAGAAAAGGAATAGAGAATTTACATTGTTCATGATTGTTTGATATTACATTTCGGAGAAAATCATACATCGTAGTTCACATTGTTCTAGAAAACTCCTCTTTCCCTCCTGTAAATAGGATTCATAGAACAAAAATTTGTATCACTCATTCCTATTTATGTATTGTTGGGTCAGAGTCTCACACAACATCGGTTTCATTTATGTCTCCTTATGAGTAACAACAGCCTTTAATAATATTGCGCAATTTTAAAATTCAACTAGTAACTTTTTCTAGGGCTCTTTTACACCAACATTATCTAGGCTAGAGCTTTGGAATAGGCAATGAGACACACTCTCCAAATCAAAAAACACACAATAGTATCTTGTGATAAGGAGTGTCAAATTCCATTTGTAGCATTTTGTCCTAGGAATCCCTTCTCACACAAGGGTCAAACCTGAGGTCGCATTGAGATTGACAGAGTTAATCACCCTGCTTTGTTGATATTGATGTAGAGATTGCATGTATTATGGCGGTCACTTGAAGGTATACCCACAATGATAAGTGGAAGCCTCTCAATATGATTTCGGGCTAGATACCTTGCCCTTACGTGTAGATCAGACTATCGACTATTCCCCTAGACATCATTGTTGTTAGTGGTAACCTCAGTAGCCTATCTTCTTAGGGTCTTACACAAGGTGATTGTGAAGGGGTAAGCCTTCACGGTACTTGGAATCGACATTGGCCAGACTCACTCAGTCTCCTTGGAGGGTATACCCATGATTGTGTGTGGGAGCTTGCACCAGGGTGTAAGTCCATTAAGCAGGTCGTCAACGTAACTTTTCCACCCTATCCCAGCCCCTTCTTGTCTCGTCGTCGCGACGTTGGATTTCATCACTAACTAGTGACTTCGGAATTGGAAGGTCTTGTTTGCTTGGTTTTGCTTCCTAGATTTTACTAGCGTGTGTTGTTTGTTTACCCAAGTTGGCCATAGAATTTCTTTCGTAAAATTCTAATTCGATCACAATTGACCCTCCATGCCATTCACGTAGAATGCAAGGCCTACCCCTAGAAGATCTGGAAGGTTCTCAACCCTTTCCTACCAACTCACCGGAGGGCTCTCCTCAAGAGAGTAAATTCCAAGACGTTTCCACTCCACTAGTGGAAAGAACTAACTCTTTAGAATGGTTCTGAATTACCAATTCTTGAGAGGACTTCCGACTTCCTCCCCACTCTAAGAGACGTATTGTTCGAGTGAATTCTTTCGGAGATATAGTTGTTCAGTCTTCTTGATCACCAAACGGACCTTTCATAGGACCTGAGGGTCAAGATCCTTTTTGGACTATTGGCATTTTTAGACGGGATCTTTTTGGCTCAGGAGCAGGCATTGATATCACTGTCACACCTAAGTTTCCCGAAACATCTGATCCAGACGTAGTACCTTTTACTACTGCCTATTATTTTCCTGGTACATATGCTCCACCAGCTAACCACATCTTGACTATCCCTCTACAAATGGTCCATTACACAATGGTCCCAAATACTATGAGTCCTCACACTGGGATTACAGCGTCTAGCCAAGCCCCCATTGGCACACCTCTTTCGCCCGGATTCACCCCAACCCTTCCGCCTAGATATCATGCATTGAATGCTTCTATTTCCACTCCTACACAAATCTCATCCGAGACTCCTAGCATTTCCACTTCTTCTAGGCACCATCTCGTTCCCGGTTTCATTCTGACACTCGACCCCCTTTCAGAGGACCTCTTCCATCCTCTATCAGAGGCACTGACCCTAGTGGTACCATCCTGTCTTTCACACCTAATTACTAGATTCCTATTGGTGGACAATTTCACCAAGGAGTCCAAACCCAACCCCCTTTTGCAGGACAAATCTCAACTGGGACACAACCCCCAATTGGAGGGAAACCCCCACTGACCCCACCTTATGGACAAAACATACCTCCATCCTTGGCCTAGTATTGGAAATATCTTATACAACATAATCCTCACTCGACTCGGGGGCAACAACCTCAAGCTAGCTCTGCCATACCCCCTAGTACAGGCCAACCATATCCATGGATGTCTAATCCTAGTTGGGGCTCGAACGCTCAACCCCATGCCCCTGTTCAAGGGTACAACCCTATGAATTACTTGCCTCCACACCAACCACCGAATCTACCGAGATCTTTGCATTATATGCAAACTTCTTATGGTCCCACTAGTCTATCGACGAGACTCCCTCCTCAAAGTCACCAGTACCCACATGTGAATAGACAGTTACCCTTCTTAGCCACCCTGGACCTCCCTGATTTGTCGAGGATTTTAAATGATCTGATCTGTCACTCTCCTCAATGGCCCGCCATACCGGCCAAACTACCATTCGATATCCCTAAATTCAATGGTAAATAGGGAGAGGACCCGAACAATCATGTAATGACTTTTCACCTTTGGTGCTCATCCAACTCCTTGATGGATGACTCTATTCATTGAAGCCTTTTTCAGCGGACCCTCACAGGTTCCATCGTGAAGTGGTATATAGAATTACCACAAGGCTTCTTCACCGACTTCAACACCCTCGCTATCACTTTCCTCACCCAATACTAGTTATCGATCTGCTATGAAATGGGAACCAAGATTTTGAGTTCTTTCAAACAAACCAAAGCCACTCATATCTCTGATCACATTCATGAGTGGCGATGGAGATGACGTCTCATCAAACTCAAACTTCCCGATCAGTTGCTGGCAGAGTGGTTCATGAAATCATTCATGAATGATATTTCTCATGACATCACCATGGGTGGAGTTGTCATAGAAGAACAGGCAATCAGTCTTTCTCAATACCTCGACCTCATTTATTCACAAATGGGGACTCTTTACAACTTACTCCCTGACGCACCTCATCCTTTTACTTCCGCTACTTCAAATACTCTTGTTGCTTCTCATGCAGTTGATGGTGTGATTGGCACTTTCCATGCCCAACTCATTTCGTCCAAAACTCTAGCAACAACCCCAAACCCATTTCTTCTAATGTTCAAAATGCTTCATCTCCTACCCCTCCCACCGGAAAGACTTCTAAGGTAAACTATATTCAATATACCCCCGCCGGAAAAAATAAATCCAAAAAGGGAAAGGGTAAGAACAAGGAGGATAAAAATAATCCACAATCTAAGGAAACCAAAACACCACCTGTTGATGATAGGGATAAGCACAAACCCCGATACCCATGTCTTATTTGTGGTGATGATCACTACACTAAGGATTGTCCACGACGAGCCGAGGTTACTAAGTTCCTTCAAGGGACCACAAAACCCCCCACTCTGGTCGTATTGTCACAACCCTTCTCCTCTCAACAAAAGGCCCAATTGGTCATTCATGAACAACCTTCCCCCTCCAATACATCCTATGTATCAATGTGTACAGTTGATTCAAAGCAGAATGACATCACACTTATCACTCGAGCCAAAGATTATTCTTCCTCCAAAGAGAAGGTTGATGCAATACCTCCTTCGTTGGTCCAACCATCTCTCACGACTCCACCTACCAATAGTCCTCTTCATCTCAAATGAATGAGCTTAGATACAGTCCTTCACCCTCCTCCAAAGGGTGTTGTTCGAAAATCGGCTTTCAATCCTCATGCACGTGCTACCCAGAACTATAGTATTGTCAAAGATCTGGCCCAAGCACCATCTGTGATGTCATCTCTCGAAGTCCATCAGAGTTTTCCTATACAATGGAAGGCATTGTTGAAATCTATTTGTGGAATCGACCCTACGGATACAAATTTAATAATTTTTGACTTGGAAGATCACATTCCAAGGTTACCCCCTCAACTCGCATTCCAAATACAAGTAATTGTCTCCAACAAAAACATTTGTAGAACAATTATTGATGAGGGTTCCTCGACGTGTGTTATGTCTATTACCTGCTAGAAAGCCATCAGATCTCCTCCTTTGACTGAATCCCACAACACGCTCAAAGCCTTCAATGGCTCTAGTTTTAAGCCTTACAGTGTCCTCCCTTCGTTGCCTGTTATGTTAGAAGGAAAAATGGTCAACGTTGAAGTGGAGGTCTTCGACGCTCCTCTCGATTACAACCTTCTACTTGGCCGTAGCTGGATCGATTCCATGCATGTAGTTGTGTCCACTATTTTCCGTGTCGTGCATTTCCCACATCAAGGAAAAGTATTTACCATAGACCAATTGGCCTTCTTTGACTCTGATGCACGTACCGACAACGTACCTTTCATTGCAAAAACCCCCCTGGATATGAGAACGTCGGTGTTGGTCTTCTTAAAGATTCCTCTTTGATGGGTACTTTCCCCATTCCACCACTCGATGTTCCACATCCATTTTTCACCTCAATCAACATGATCTCCACCTCTGTTCACAGAACCCCTGCGTATTACGACCCGTGGATGGTCCCCAACCCCGACGATCATCTTCAATATAGCAATGAAATTCCTTTAAGTCTGGTCGAATCCGCTTATCAAGACATTCAATCGGCAACCCATTCTACCCCCTCTCTTGGTGATTTATCTCTAGATCCATCCCGCGTCATTTTTCCCATAGATGAGATGATTATGTTTGTCATGTACATGGAAGATACCCCTTGGGATGATGGACATCATCATTCCATCCTCTTCCTGGAACAACACACCATAGAGGGTTACCAACAGATCTCGACCCCGTTGACCATTGTCGTCATTTCTACCATTCCCAAGTCTACACACGATATGTTCTACGAATGGAACTTAAGTAATATCTCACCCACCATCCCCCTCGACATATCCATAAAACCTGGAGTTGTCGAAAATGTGCATATTAGAGCTTCATGTTCCCATGACGAAGTTGTCACCTACAAGTCTCTTTTCCAAGAATTTTGTGACGTCTTCGCATGGAGCTATGAAGAAATGTCAGGGATTGACCCCGACATTGTGGCACGTGAGATTAAGACATACCCGGGCGTTAAACCCGTCCAACAACGACTTCGTTCGGTCCACCCACGTAAAGCAACCGCTATCAAGATTGAATTTGAGAAACTTCTCAAAGCTGGCTTTATTTACCCTGTGGCTCTAACTGACTGGGTTTCCAATATTATTATGATTGACAAGAAATAAGGCACAATCCGTGTGTGCATTGATTATAGGGAAATTAACAAATCTTGTCCTAAAGACAACTTTCCTACCCCCTTCATTGACCAGATCGTCGACGATTGTGCTAGAAGTGCAATCTTCTCTCTGATGGATGGTTTCTCCATATATAATTAAATCAATATCATACCCATAGACCAACACAAGACAACTTTTATTTGTCCTTGGGGCACTTTTGCCTACCGAAAACTTCCATTCAGTTTAGAGAATGTCGACGCAACTTTTCAATGTGCTATGTCTTATGCCTTTCATGATATAAAGCACATTGTGCAACCATATCTCGATGACTTACCTGCTCATTCCATGCACCGTGTAGATCATCCAATACACCTCCGCACCATTTTTCTTCGATGTCGGTTTTACCACATATGCTTGAATCCCCACAAATGTGTTTTTTACGTAGAATCTGGCCAACTTCTGGGCTTTATTGTTTCACGTCAAGGGATTCGGGTAGATCCTTTGAAGGTCGAGGCGATTCTCAATCTTCCTCCTCCTTCATCACTTCACCAGTTACAAATTTTGCAAGGGAAGTCAAACTTCCTCCGTTGTTTCATCCTGAACTATGCTGAGCTAACTCTTGGATTTAGGTGACTGCTCAAGAAAGGTTCTGAGTTCGTATGGGATACCACTGCCAACACATCTTTTGAAGATTTGAAACTTTCGTTGACACGTACCCCACTACTCTTCCCAACGGATTACAGTCAAGATTATTTCCTTTACCTTGCAGCCTCAGACTATACCATCACTATGGTTCTCATCTAGGAGGATTATTCTCATGACTAACATGTCATCTATTACTTGAGTCGGAGTCTCACGACTACCAAAACCAATTATTTACATGTTTAAAAACTTGCCTTGGCAGCCGTCCAAGACATTCAACGTTTTTGGCACTATATCCTATCTCGCAAAACTATGGTAATTTCTAACTGCAACCCTATGCAGTACATTCTTACACGCCAACTGCTAGGGGGAAAATACTTCAAATGGATCGTAATGCTCCAGGAGTTTGACTTAGAATTTGAATGCGCTAAGTCTAAGAAATCCTTGGTGTTTGCCGAGGTTATATGCAACCTTCCCTACTCTGAGACAGAAAATGTAGCAGCAGATTCATTACCTGGTGAATCCCTTTTACTGATTAGTTCTGATGACCTTTGGTATAGAGATATCATCATATATCTCTAGACTCAGACTTTTCAGCCCAATTTTTCTAGCACTGACCACCATTGAATACACTACCAAGCCCACCAGTATATTATCCTCGGGGATACTCTTTATCGTCATGGGCTTGACTCCATTTTTTGACACTGCCTCACATTTGACAAAGTTGAGAAATCCCTCAATGATTTCCATTTTGGAGCCTATGGTGGTCACATGTCTGGGTATGCTATTGCCCAGAAGATCTTACGAGTAGGGTATTTTTGGCATTCTTTATTCAATGATTGTATAATTGTCATCCAAAAATGCCACGCTTTCCAAACCTACAACAATAAAATATGATCACACCCTGTGGTCTCCATTGGTCCTTTTGAAAAATGGGGTCTCGATTTCATGACATGTCACCCTCACTCGGTCGGGGGGCATGGTTACATTATTGTAGCCATAGATTATTTTACAAAACGGGTCGAGGTGATGCCAACATTCGACAATACCGGAAGGACTGCAGCATTATTTATATTCAATGACATCATTGCTCAGTTTGGTGTTCCTCAAGCTATCATTATTGACCACGGTAGCCACTTTAGAAACTTCATGATGTCCGAACTCACTAAAAAATTGGGTCTTTTCCATGAAAACTAAACACCCTATTATCCACAAGCCAACGGCCAAGTTGAAGCAATAAACAAAATCCTCATTACCATGCTTCGACGAATGATAGGTATTCACAAAACGAGTTGGCACATGATGTCATTTTCATCATTGTGGGCTTACCGAACATTCGTTAAGTCTGCTACCGGGTTTACACCATTCCAGTTAGTCTATTGTCTAGAAGCCATCTTGCCTATTGAATGTGAGATACCCTCCCTAAAACTAGTCGTCAAACTTCTCCCAAACACTTCTGCCGAAGAAGAATGTTTGTTGTATCTCATGCAATTAGATGAAACCCGTCGTGATGCCACCCTAGTTATAGAAGCCTAGAAGAAATGCGTCAAAGTCCATTATGACAAACATGTCAAGCCATGTGTTTTCTCCGAAGGTGATCTGGTTCTCCTTTACGAATAAGATCAGGAAATGCTAGGAGCCGGAAAATTTGAAGCTATGTGGCAAGGGCCTTATATCGTCAGACAAGTTTTGGAGAAAGGAGCCTATGATTTAGTGGACTACGACGGTATCCCTTTGAGTGAACCCAGAAATGGGTTGTACTTAAAGAAGTACTATGCTTAATATCACCTGTGCATGAGTGCTTGTATTTTATTGTATCATATGTTTTGTCTTCTTTTTCATTATTTGGTCTCTACCCTCGACCGCTTATCTTGTGTTGTGCTTGGTTTCCAGATGTCAGAGTTTTCATCACCCCACATTGGCTTCACTGATGGAGCTAGACGTAGTACTCAGAACCTTTCTTCTATTGCATGGGAAATTTATGCCCCTACGAGCGAACTTATTAGTCTACGAGGTGTGTGCCTCGATCATGCGACCAACAATATTGCAGAATATAGCATTGTCATCGAATTGTTGATTGATGTTATTTTGCTTGGTATCTGCCACCTGGTCATACGACTCGATTCGCAACTAGTAGTACTACAGTTAAGTAACATCTATGCTATTTGAAGTCCTACTTTACTACAAGTATATTTATGAATTCGCCTATTGGAATGTTATTTTGATTATATCGAATATCAACACATTCCTAGATCTCTAAATACATTGACTGATGCATTAGCTAACTATGTGTTAGACAGACATTTGGGACATTTATAAACCAATCACACATCACATGTATAACACAACAAAAAATAAGCCAGTAGAAGCCGTATATATGTATATAATGATAAAAAGTTTTTACAAAAAGTTTATGTCCAAGGATTAAAATCTCAAAATATGAAGCCCATATCTTCTACAAAGTAGCGTCACGGATGAAGCTCACGATAAAACACAACTACTCGGGCCACCCTATGAAGCAGTCGACTGATAGACTCGGACACACCCACAGTATGGCATTGGTAATGTCTTTGGATCTCCCCAATAGCAATATCTGGAACGTTCGCGGTCAACCCCTTCAAGTTCTGCTCCACTACCTCGTAGTCTTCAGCATCCCATCTCACCACTGGAGCTGCTTCTCCTCACCGTTGAATGGGAGACATTCCTGGAGGTCGATATGGCCCCACATCTGTGTCATCAAAAAGATATTTTTTGATTAATTCTTGGATAAACATAAAAAAAATTCATATGATAAAATTTACAAAAAAAAAATAAAAAGAAAAAAATGTGTACTTCTTACCCAAGTCACGCCACTGAGCATCCTCAGGAAAGGCCAAATCCGGATCCCCTTGGAAATCCAAACCACCATATGCATAGTCGTCAATCATCAACATCTGGGGGCTCAACCAGTCGAAAAATGAATCAGTGTACTTGATTATGGGCCCTGCTACATGTTGAGCCATGAGGTTGCACTACCTCAGCATCCTGGGATCCTGTGGAGCCATTAAACCCCAATCAACCTGTAGTCGCAGCAGTGGGACCCTCTCAAGGAAGAATGACACCAAAAGTGATCTGTACCCAAACTGCTTCAAGTCACCCTTTCTGCACTTCATCAATTGTCTCTTCATACTGTGGAGAACTGCATCCGACCACTTGAAGACCCGAGGCTCTGTGCACTCTATGCGTATTGGAAATAGCTCTGGAGAGCCATGTGTGGAGTTGTTCTCCCAGCCATGCATGCAATAGTGAACAAGATGGTCTGTAGGGTCAAATCCTAGACCCCCCAAATGGAAACCTTACCCTTGCTCCTCTCTGCTTCGGGAACACAATACTTGAGACAATACTCACTCATAGAGAACCTGTCGCCTCTGCCTCCAGTCAAAGTAGCATGGTATCCATGTCGTGACAACCCCGTTAGAAAATAGATATCCTTGATATCTAGAATCAGGGTATGGACTCCCATGTGAAACAACTATTGGTCCACATCCCACATATGGACTAGGTATTCCAACAACCTGAGTTGGGCTCTCATGCCCAGAATCCTGAAGAATTTCAATAGCCCACAGTCCCGGAGGGCAGCGACTGTACCCAGGTCATTCCCAGCAATAGCATCATCCTCCTCATGTTCCCTTTCTCTCCATTCCAGCATTGTGATGGTCAAACACCTACAAAAGAGCCATAAGAGGGGAGTCAGCAACTTGTTTTAAACTATTGCATATTTTTTATTGAGCAAATCCAAACTTTGAAATCCATTTTTCAACCCCCGCAGGTGGCCCTTTTGCACAGTGCGAGATTCTCGCAGGTCCCGCAAGGCCCACCTGCGAAAATGCTTGAGCGCATGGTGTGACCCTAAAATGGACCTAAAACCCTAAAAATTGCCAATAAAAACTAAAAATAAACCATGGAAAAGTTGAAAGATCAAGAGCTTACCTCGTTGGCTGAAACAGTTCGTCGAATGATCACTTGTGCCTCCCGCAATCAAGAAAAGAAATTTGGGGGAAAATGAGGTATGTTGGACAAGTTTTTGACAAAATCACAATGAAATGGTAAAAATCCCTTTTTACCCATATTTATTCACTTTTTACCATTTTTGTTGATTTTTATATTATTTTTTCTATAAAATCTAATGCCCTAATAGTCTTATGAGTGTGGTTTTTCGCAGATATAGCAACTTCGAAGTCCGAACAAGGGGGTACGGGTGTTTTTTTCTTTTTGTCGCATGTATGACTACTTTTTAGGGTTTCTAGAAAAACCTCGAGCTCAGTCTTCGTTTGTTCTCACACTCAAAAATATATGAGAACGTAACCAAGTATACTTTTTCTCGTCTTTTCGTACTCGTCGTGGTAACACAAAAACGACGAATGTTAAGGAGTATCCTTTAATCTCTTTTCACGCTCCATAAAAATGAAAAGATGGTTGAGCGATCTTGTTCTTTTTACGCTCGTTAAAGTATTTGAAAAGATGTTCGACGGGCAATAGTTTATCACTTTTTCAGTCTCGTCAAACTCTTTTACAAAAAAGGAACCGGGAGAGTTCTCTTTAAGTGTTTTTCAGACTCTCAAAAACATGAAAAACCCCCGAGTTTTCTATCCTTGGACTCGTTAAACAAACGTAGAAAGACCCACAATGCGACCAAACCACTCCTTCCTAGGGTTTGTTAAACATACTCTGAGGGACTCATCTGAAGGATGAGCTTACATCGACAAGCATATGTTATCCTCCTCAAGCTTGTGTAAAAATAAAGAGGTACTCGCCAGAAATGATGGGGGAAATTTTGGGAAAGGGATGTTTTTTCGTATTCATATTAATGGCAGTAAGTATCTCTCTTGAACATGACACCCCCTATTCATCATTTGAATCCGGGTTGGGAAATCCATTTGTCTCTCATTTGACTTGCTACAAGGTCATAACTTGGGTCATCTTTGAGTCAATGCTGCCAAGTCCTTGGTCGTGTCGTTCATATGTTTAAGAGAAGTTCACACAAGCTCTCTATTGAGTCAACCATCTGCAGTTTTCCATTCTTACTATGTCAACCTTTCCTGTGTCTGTTTTGACATGTATTCATACTTTGTTTCATCCTCAAAATCTATTACTTATTTTGTGTCATTGATGCGGGATACATCAAGGCCCTCCTGTGACGAGTCTTATTCCATCGACTCTGACTCATTATCTGGAAATGAGACTTAGAAATCATTTAGTACCTTAGAACCTACATGCCTTAATCGCAGGTCTCTTCTCTTTCGACAAGGGTTTCACATCATTGATCCCTGATCGAGATATTTCATAGAGTACTCGACTTCATCTCATTCATTCGCATTCGTTCGGATTGTACTTCGGTACCTTGGAAGTCATTTAAATCAACGGTGATTTCCCTTGCACTTGTTAATGGTTTTCATCAATGACTAGTAATCAAGTGGTTTCTACCATGTTCGACTTCAACACATGTAATCGCATGGCTAGATTCATACTTTCAATTGCAGGATTGAAGATCCTGGGTCTCATCTTTTTGATCCAGGCTGTGATGGAGTATGTATGATTTGTATCAGCACATAGATCCACTTTGTATGTCATGTGGATATGTCATCTTAATTCATGTCTTATCGCATAGATCCACAGTGTATTCCTGGTGGCTATGTAGCATTTTGACGGCATGGGTCCACGGTGTATGATTGGTGTCCATGACCTACGTTTATGATTCCATTCATTTGTGATCTAAGCATGGGAATGCCTACCTCAGAACTGGTATTATATTCTATATTAGCTTGGTTGTTTACAGGTTTCCGATTAGGTGCGCTCCTGGTTTCTGACACACACATGCAGTTTACAAAGTATGTTGGTTGTCACAGATTCCAGCCTCATACTTTGGGGGGAATTTTGTTACACATGATTTTGGTCACTCTGGTGATGTCTCTACAAGTGATGTATTCAGGCTCCCACAAGGACTTTTTGCCTGAGAAAAGTGACTGCCTTCTTCTTCCAAAAAACACATTTTTAAGATGAGTTCGCAGGCTGCCTATGTTACAGGGTCTGAAAATCCATCATTCTCACAAGCCACCCACACTTAGGGTGAGAACTTTTTGCAGTCTTCTCTATAGGTAGGGTGTGAACATGTTTTTAGGCTTGAAGAAGAGAAGAGGTCACGAAGGTTCTAGAAGGGGATCTTCTAGAAAATGAGTTGGCATTCGAATGGTTGGCATCCTACTAACTTCTCAGAATTGGTGGGATCATCCTCATCCATGTAACTGTTACACATTATTTTCGTCATCCCTATGACCGTTAATGATGTAAAACTATATGTTACCTTCAGAGGGGTTAGTGGCCTAAGTTCCTGAAGAAGGAAGAGAGAAGAACTTTTCCTGAGAAAAGAAGTTGCATTTTCCTTTGGAAAAACCCTATAAAAAGGAATTTCGCAAGATGCTATATAGGTAGGATACGAGAATGCCTGATTCTCGCAGGCTGCACCATATCTGGGTTGCAAGAGGTTTGTAGGTTACTCTATAAGCAGGGTGTGAGAATGCTCATACGTGGGAAAAACGAGCGTTTTCTTGAATCTTCTAGAAGGAGAAACTTCCATGGTGAGGTGGCATCTGAATGGTTTGGATCTTACTCACTTTCATGATTTAGTGGGATCATCCTAACCTCCTCACCTTATCCTCTTCAGCTTATAAA
>SNQJ01S0003656.1:89417-123481 GCA_010110895.2 Picea sitchensis | reverse complement strand
ATCAACCATGACAAAACAATAATGAGTCATATTTACATCAAACACTATTGGGTCTATTACCCAAACCTTTGTTCTATGGGTCTTTCTTCAAGGGTTGACATCAATGACAACCAACCTTAATCAACAGTGGTTCCTTTGACAAGGTGCCCCATAGATCTTGGCAATCAACTATGAATTCTCAATGATTTATGTCTAGCATTGGTATGCTAGTAAATGCTAATAAGAGAAAGGTTATGATAATCAAATCCAAGAAGATCACTTACACTAATTTTGTGTATGACTATAACGATAACAATTTAGATGAAGTTAATTCATATAATTATTTTGGTGTTGACTTTCATCACAAGATTAATTGGAATTATAGCATTGAGAAAAAGATTAATGGAGTATGAAAAACATATTTTAGTCTTAAGAATAACTTTAATCAATTGATCTCTAGTTTTGGGAAAAAAATAAATTATTCTATGAGATTCATGTTACTCTAGTTATGTTATATGGATCTAAAGTTTGACACTATAGCATATTTAGAAAATCTTTGAGGAAAATTGAGCAAATCCAAAAGTGTTATAGAACTCATAATTTTAAAATTAAAAGTATTACACCCCATCCAATTCTCATCTTAGAAGCCGATCTATACCCATTGAGAGTGTTGGGTATGTGTTATATTATTTGCACAACCAAACCTATTGCTTGTGTTGTGCCAAGCGTGTAGGGGGGAAAATCCCTCTTGTTTGGGGGGTCACAGGGGGGTAGACCCCTCAAAAGAAAAAATTGGTGGTTTTTTGTCTCTATTTTTAGCGGTTTTTTGGCACATGGCTTTTGCCGATGGTTTTCTAATTTTGGTTAAGGAATTGGGGTTATTGACTAATCCGGGTTAATGGATTAGGGGTTTTGGATGCTACAATTATATATATATATATATATATATATATATATATAGTAAACAATGAAGAAGGATGATGAATAACGAATTAGAGGTGCGACTCTAAATAGTTTGTTGGTTTTCCCAGTTTGGGTTTCCAAGGTAAAAATCTTTGTGTAATGTGTGTGTGTGTGCCATTGTATCTTTTTGGTTTTTATTAAGAATCCATTTGCAGTGATTAATTGTACAAGGTTAAGATCTATAGAGAGTATGGTTAGATTGGGTACCTAATTTACAAGTACAAGATAACGAACATGCAAGACAAGAGACTTTTTAGCATTGCTTCAAATTTGAGTGAAATTCACTTGCGACTTAAGAGAGGGTGGCATAAATATGCTAATTATTGGCTAAACCATTGAAGAATAGAAGAAGAGACCACTTTCCAGAGTCTTTATACCATTAAAAATACTATCACATCTAAATTTAAAGAAAAATTGTGGTGAATCATTAACCCCAATCTAAAAGATCAAAAGTATATTTTGGTTATGGCTAGCTTAAAGAAAAAAACTAGCTTCGTTACAATAAGAACAAATGCTATCAAGCTTCATAATAAAATTGGGCATTGGACAAATCCTAAAGATGAAGTGGGATGAAATAATTTTCCATCTTTGTCATACTAAGAGGGTGGAGGATGAAAAACGCTTTCTCTTAAAATGTCTTACATATGCCCATATTATATCTCAATTTCAAAATATTTGCATCAATGTCTTTCTTCACAACTTGTTAGCTCATCAAAATCAAAGAGATTTAGAAAAGTTTCTCTTAAATCTTTTCTATGATAGAAACAAAAGATTAAAGCAATTAATAAACCAATTGATCTCACTTATAAGGGTAATCATCATCAATATTGTCAATGCTAATATATTATTCATTTTGAAGAACATGTGTTTATTTTTGTGAACGTTTTAAGTTTTTCAACAGGATGAACCCATTTATGCATTTAGAAATGCAATTTAAACAACATGAAATTGTGATTTAGTGTAGATTTATGTCCTCAAATTCCACTGAAAATAGTAAATACATAGAAAAGTTAAACACCTTTATTTTTTGAAAATCACATGTTTAAATGGAAATTGAAAGTAATATATATATATATATATATATATATATAACCTTTTAGATTGATATTATTATAATGATGAAGAAGAAAATTAACATTTTGATATTGATTTAAAGTAATCATAATATGATAAAAGGAAAATTATAGTATTGAAATTTTAATGTTTTCTTATATAGTGTTGAATAACAAACATTTAATCTTAAACTAAGTAAATTATTCAATATATAAAATTCTAAAAAAGATTAAAGAGAAAGAGTTTGTACACAAACTATTAATCAATTTTTTTTTATGTGCACTATTACATAACATTCTTTTTAATATTGTTTATTTTTGAAGTTGTGCACTACTACATAACATTTCTCCATTCTTTTTTAATATTGTTTATTTTTGAAGTTGTGCACTTACTACATAACATTTTTCCATTAGTATGCAATTTTTGAAAAAAAATAATGTTTAAATTTTTATATTTATTATTAAATTTTAATTTTTTTTTGAATATTTGAAATTTCAAAAATTTAAATGTTTGATATTTATTATTATCAAATTATTAAATTTTAATTTTTTGAATATGAAAATTGAATGTTTAAATGTTTGATATCCATTATTATTAAATTTTAATTTTTTGAATATTTGAAATTTCAAAATTTATTGTTTAAATGTTTTCGTTATTATTAAATTAAATTTTTTTTTGAATATGACCATTTTCATTACTTTTGAAACTTCAAAATTTTGATACTTTATTATCAATTTTTTGTTAAATTTTAATTTTAGAAGTTAGAAAAATGCTTAACTTCATCTGAACCTCACTTGTTACTTAAAGGCATATACCTATTGATAATGGACATGATTAAATATGGCTGGAATATTCTTAGTAGTCACACACAATAAATGGTTGTGATTTCAATCATTAATTCTTAGCTATTATAAAGACATCCGTTATGTGTTTACTTTTTTACATTTACCTAATCATATTTAAAAATTACTTTGATAGCTAACTGATTGCCACGTACCTAATTAATGGAAATTAAAATATTAACACCAGATAAATGAAGCACAACCGTTTATTTGTTAATCAATAATAAAATTTAATATATTCTTTTAAGGATTCGTTTCATCTTATCAGCACTTCGGCATTCACCAGCAGCTAATATTTAGCTGCTGTTCTAGTACATTTATGTTGAAGTTTTTCATTTATTTTTATGTTATGTATTTGACATTTTCTATTTAATATTACTGATTATTAATTATGTTTATAATACTTTAAACACAATACTATATAGATTAAATTTAAAGGCAATAAAAATAAAAATATCTAATTAAAATAAATTTTATGGTTCAGTTGCAACAGTAATCAACTATTAAAAAAAAATTGAAATTTAAAAACAAAAAGAACAAAGAAATTTCATTACCATAAGTAGAAATTATACCGCTAGATACGGATAAGGAGAAAACCCAAGTTGCTATTACATACATTGATTGCAAAAGCTGTAGATGATAACCCAACACAACATTTCCTAAACTACTAAAACTAACACAGTCTGCTGAATATGCCTGTTATGTTTTAGTTGATTTTCAATACAAGGTCGGATGTTCGAATCCCAGTAATTGAAAAGACTGAAGAAGACTTTGAAATAAAGGTACGTTTCTTTGAATCCTGATCCTCTGCACCTGGGAGCGGCCGGCTTTACAGGTAGAAAGGCTGTGGAGACAGATCCTCCTCCCATCGATGGCAGTCGAGATAATCTTTCTCCTTCCAGATGCGCGCTGATTGGGCTATAACACGATATACGGCATACACAAACATAACAACAATTGCAGCTGCAAGAGCGGATATATAAACACGGAAATGGGGAATCTGCCAAATTTTGGAATTGGGATTGGAGGCGGAGAAAATGAGGAGAATCATAATATAGGCGAGGAGAAAATACAGCATATAACATACCAGGAAAGCCATCGACTCATTATCTCTTTTCAGTAACTTATCGAAGTCAGACATTGGACGGGGTTTCACGTATAATCGAACTTCCAGGCGTTTCTTTGTCATATTCATCTCAGCCTTGCATACAATAAACGAAGGGATTTTTCTTCACGAATCTGCTACTGCTGGAGAGGAATTTGTACATATTTATGGAGCTACGAGTTTCTGTTGAACCAAGGTTCGAACCGCACTGGAAGCTGCGTCGCAGATGAGAGCAGTCTTGGACGCTGCGACGCAGATGAGATAAAGTTTCAGAGCAGTCTCGTGGAAGTTTCCAGGCAAGTACCATGTTTCCACGGGGAAATTACGAAGTAATTTAAAGGATAATATAGGTGTGTCCTTTCTTTCCCTTTCAGCTTCTACTTCTAGACTTTGACTCAAGTGAAAGTAAAAAAGGTTTAAAAACAAAATTCTAATTTCAAAGTCACAAAGAGTTAGCACCCCTCTCAAGCTTTGAGCATTGTATTTGAATTTTATATTTAAAATATAAATAATATGTATTTTTGATATTATTATAAAATAATAAAAATACGAAACAATCTGTTTGGGTATAAGGTTAAATTGTAATTAAATATATTANAGCACCCCTCTCAAGCTTTGAGCATTGTATTTGAATTTTATATTTAAAATATAAATAATATGTATTTTTGATATTATTATAAAATAATAAAAATACGAAACAATCTGTTTGGGTATAAGGTTAAATTGTAATTAAATATATTAGTTTGGGTTTTTGGGTATAAGGTTAAATTGTAATCAAATATATTATTTGATTTTATGTATATGATGAAGGTTAAATGTTATTTGAAAGTACATGATTTCATTAGTATAGTTTTTGATCTCATGTATAGTATTAAGGCTAGATGTTACTTGAAAATACATGACTTAATTACTATAGTTTCAATGACGCTAAGGGATATTAGATTTCTTATGAATACTATATAAGTAAGAAACTGTTTTTTGGATAACCCTAAATTGTTTTTTAGTGACTAAATGCTACTTAATGGCCCAAGAACTAAAGGCATAGGAGTGGAAGTTTTCCCCTTTATAAACTATCAAGGGGTTATTTCAAGTGGCTAGGTTTTGTTTACACATAATGATGTCACTATTCGTCGAGATCTTAAGGTTGTATCAACAAAGGCTAGGTGTAAAACCCTCGGGCAGAAGGGAATGATACACCTCCGCCCAATTGACGTGAATGCCTTGAGAGGAAGGAAAGGTGCGTAAGTTGGATAAGACACGCCCAGATGAAATGAAGTGGAGTGTTGATCACCTCTTATAGGTCGTAGGAGCGCCTTGGGCACGTTGCGGTAAGGAGATCCATACCCATGACTTATGGAGGTCGCCATGCGATTGTGTAAGACGAGGGCGAGCTGGGACGCATTGAGGAGTTAGCAGATAAACACTTGACGACTAGTGGACGTTATGTCTTGGGAAAGGCAACGATGTGGGGAGTCAGCACGACCCATTGGCAAACCAAATGACTCCTTGTGGGTCAACTCAGTTAATAGACCAAGAGACGTAATAATTCATATGATTTAGTGGCCACACACACACACACATGCAACATCATCACTTGGATGAGGGCATGACAACTTGGGTTGGAGAACGAATACAACAACTCAAGCAACAAACTATGGGCATGCCACAGATGGTATCAAAGTAGATCAAAACAGAGGTTTGAATGAAGTTGGGGTTGCTGACTCGACTCATTGGCAAGTTAGGCATCATGTCATATGGAAAAAGGACTCTGAACGTGACAACAAGTCGTCCGAAGAGTTGTGAAGCACCCGATCGATTTGGTCTATCCACAATATTGGAGTGATAGAGTTGGGGCATGTAACGTCCACGACCTCCAAGCTAAGCAATCCCACACAAAAATTTTCCTCTGATACCATTTATTAACTAAATGCCCTGCTTATGAACACAATTATGTAGTCCTAACAACATATATACATGCATAAATATATAACAGTTATACCATAATAGTTTTAACTTAATTAACCACATGGCACACAGTAAACATCAAAAACACATAAAACACACTTATCTTTTAATTTAAATCATTGACTGGATACAAACCTCAGATGTTCCTCCCAGGCATAGACTCCACTGTTCATAAAATCTCAACATCAAGTGACCCCTTAGCCCAGGCTATGGCGTTGTTTGAAAGACAACACCATAAAAGACAGGCCCAGGTGGCAAATCCAACAACAATTCCCAACTCACAGCCTCTCATTCCCCATTGTCTATCCCACCCAAAGAAGTATACCCCTTCTCTGCTCAACAATCCTTCGGTTGTCCCACTTCCCTTCTAGAGATTCAACAATAGGTCAACCAAGAAGTCTTAGAGCTCTATGGAACTTGGAACGCAAGGTTTCTCAGGGAGTTACAACACCCACTAGGCAAGCACATAGGGAAGCCTTGGTCATGGAGTATAACCTAAATTGTTTTTAAGTGGCTAAATGCTAGTTAATGGCCTAAGAACTAAAGGCATGGGAATGGAAGTTTGCCCCTTTATAAACTATTAGTGGGTTATTTCAAGTGGCTAGGTTTTGTTTACACTTAATGATGTCACTATTCATCGAGATCTTAAGGTTATATCAACAAAGGCTATTGTAAAACCCTTGGGCAGAAGGGCATGTTGCAGCTCTGCCCAATCGACGTGAATGCCTTGAGAGGAAGGAGAGGTGTGTAAGTTGGATAAGACACGCCCAAACGAAACGAGGTGTAGTGTTGACCACCTCTTATAGATCATAGGAGTGCCTTGGGCACGTCGCGCTAAGGAGACCCATGCCCATGATTTGTGGAGGTCGCCATGTGGTTGTGTAAGATGAGGGTGAGATGGGACGCATTGAGGAGTTAACAGATAAACACTTGGCGAATAGTGGATGTTATGTCTTGGGAAAGGCAATGATGTGGGGAGTCAATGCGACCCATTGGCAAACCAAATGACTCCTTGTGGGTCGACTCACTTAATAGACTTTTGAGCACTCAACACACCCTAAAAAGCCTACGCCAAATCCTACTTTTCGGGTACCACTTGATCTTTTGCATTGTTTGATTCGTTTTCGTTGTGAAAAATGTTGCCTTTGATTATCATTTTGATTCTCATTGAGTCCTTAAAAGTTTGCTTGAACATGAGAAAATCACCATAACTTAAAATACTAACATTTAATCAAAGAATCGACAACCATAACTTTTCCCCGACGCTCTCAAAGATTCGACATTGGGAAGAATTGAAGATGAAAGAAAATCACTCAAGAAAACCGCAGTCGCCGAGCGTCGATCCACATCGGCTTCGGCCAAAGGATGTTTTCATTTGCGACAAGCATCACATGAGGATATCGTCGATGACCGATCTTTTTGGCATCGAAAAAGAGCTAAAGGAGTAAGCGTTAACGAAGAACTAAAGGCTTTGCCAGTGGCCGATCCCCGATACCTTTCGGCATCGACGAGTTTTAGAAAGCCAACCCGTAAAGAACGTGATAAGTCAATCCCCGAGGGCCAAGCCCCGATACCTTTCGGCATCAATAATCCCAGGTTTATTTTAACACACACTTCTTATCGAAACCCCCGACTCCAACTGAGATACACAATCAAACCACCTATCCTCATCTACCATCTGTCGTTTCGAGGGTGGTTAAACTTACGATCTAGTTGTCCCCTGAGTCGTTATTGGTTCCCGAGACCCAAATCGCACCCCAGATCAGTTTTTTCCACGTCATGGACCGTGCAACGATATCAATTGGCATCAGAAGTTCTTCTCAGGAAGATACCAACGAGAACATTCACCATGTATTGCCGATTCCCAATCTGTCCACTAAGAAAGCGACGCCATGGGACGTTTTAGCACTAATATATGATGGATACGAAGCATTTAAAGAACTAATTAATTCCAAATCTCGCATTAGTTATTAATTCATGCATGGATCAAATCAACCGTTTGAAATTGCTGATAGAGCATAGTATCCTCCCCACCTCCGCCACCAACCTAGGATGATTTGAATTGCAGGGATTTGGTTGCAGATCTCGTTCGATTTCCACTCATAACCCGAGTTAATTGGTTGATACGACACAATAGTTTCTTTCCTTGTTTAAATTCTTTCGAGAAGTGCATGAACAGGGTCATTGTGCAAAAGGAAGTCCTGAGTGTCTAGAAGAGTGAGATGAGCAATCCAGAAGAAGTTTCCAAGGATCAGTGAGTATTAAACAATAGGTTTAGCAAGCGTTACAGGTATGTACTAGTCTGTGGTTTTTTTATGCTTCATTTCATTCATTTTTTATTCGGTGTTACATTTTCCACATGCCCTAAAATGTTAATTTTGATGGCAGGAAAAATGCCTCCAAGAAAACCAACCACCAAGAAATATCCGAGAGTGTCGAAGCTAAAGGAACCATATGCAGGAGAAGGCTCTTCCCCGATTGTCGCAAGACAATTGGAATTTACTCCAATGTTGGTGCCCGTCATCAAGACATCCACCAAGGAGGTTTTCATTCAGCCTTTGGCCGTTGGAGACACAGAGGCTAGCATAGGGACTAAGGTAGTACTCCTGCACTGGGGATAACTTTTCCAGAAGATCAAGCGGGGATAATTCCCTGAATATACCCCGCACAACGACCCCGACATGAGGAAAATTGACGATGAAGTTTTCCTGAATATCCGAAGGGCGTACCTGCACATGGTAGCGAGCAGAACTCCAGTATTTCCCTGCATTGAACTCCTGAAGTGGCTTATCTACCACACTAACACACAAAGATGTTTGATTAATGATGACAATGGTGAGTGTGTCGGGGTTTTCCTCCCAGTGGAGGTGCATAATTACTATAAGCTCAGAGACCCGAAGGAGCGGTTGAACACTGATTTTGTTGTAAGCTTCTGTGAGAAACATGACACCAGTCAGGTGATGGCTTCATGGTGGAGAGAGGATAAAAATTTCACCAATCAGACCTCCAACTGGTACCTGACGACCAACTTAAGAGAGTCGTATATCTATCTAATGGCCCTCATCTACCGACTTTATGGTGAGAAAGATTGTTCCAGGTTTTCAGAGGCATGGATGCCTCTAGCTTACACTATATCCATTTCTGGGAGAGGTTTTAACTAGGGTGCCATCATTTCCAAGCAATTGAGCATTTGCATTCAACAGGCTCAGATGCCAAAAGGAGAGACTCCATCCTTCCACATGGCTTCTTACTTATTGAACATCATCTGTGCCAGAAATGCCTTTTCCGAAATGAATTTGAGCTGGCACACTTCAGAACTCCCAGTCCATGTATATTTCAACATCTTATGGGAGAACAGGTACAAGAAATATTATTCTCTAATCTGTGATCAATTTACCGTGTGCATTCATTTTATGCTTTTCAAGAAAGAGTGTCTAAGACTATCAGCCGCGGCCAAAAGGATGATATCAAGGGTTGGTCACTGGTATCTGGATGAGTGCATTACCTACATCAGGGTTTTCAGAGCCACCAGAGCACCACACCTACTACCGATGTATGTCCCTGATCGATTAGTAGTGGGGGAAATCTGCTACCAGACCATCCTGCAAGGTTACAATGCTACTCTGGTAAAAGATAAGAAGCGAGCATTCATACCTTATGGAATCCATATAGGTTTCTACATGGTAAAAGACACCACTGAAGCCAAGCAGGAAGGGTTAAGCTAGTTAGATTTTTGATTCTAGACTGGCCATTTTCGAAAGAATGACCCAAAGGGTCTAGTCCCGAAACACGTGTCCCAAGTATTGTCCCACTGGCCATACGCCCATGAAAGGTTTGAAGATGATATTTTCACAGAAAAAGCACATGATTGGGACGAAGTTGTGGAAAGGATGGTCGATCCCAGGATAACCAGATTCAAAGCCAGGAGTCTAGATGAACAAGCCACAACCTTAGAACAATTGACTCAAGGATCCCTCCGAGCCAGAAGAAAGAACCCCGCAGCAGGAAGTTGGTGTTTCAACGACCGATTGACAAGTAAGTATTGAGTCTATCCCCGACACCTCTATTTCTATCGATACTAAGATGCCCAATGAGAGACAAACATAAGCTGGTCCCTCGAAGCATAACGAGGAAGCTCTAGAACCTAATCTTGAGCTAGTGTACACCATCATAGGTTTGGGGAATAAAATCACATGGGGGGATCAACAGATTCCCAAAACTATGGATGAAGTAGCCGATATACATGCCATAGATTATGACAGGAGAAGGAAGGCTATTGTCCAGTGGACCGCCAAGAAAAGGAGGATCACTTTGGATTGCTCCATTCTCATCACCACAGAGGAAGATTTGATAAACACACAAAATGCTAGAACATCCAAACTTTTCGGTGTAGGGAGAGAGATCTCAGAGGCCACCCTAGACAGAGCAAGAAGAGATGAAAAGGAGTTGGCCAATGCCCTGAAAGATCTAGAACATTTGTGCCATCTGGCCAAGTATTATCAAGACACCACTCATGTTGTAGTCTACTTAAGGTGGGAGTTCTAGGAGGCATATAGAAAATTCACAAACGAGCGACACTTATTCACCGCAAGAATCGTTGAACTACATGAGGACACCCTTATGGCACTTGCAACATGTAAGGATATGGAGTGGTGGTACGAAAAGGCACAACAAGATGTGGAAATAATCGATTACATTGGTGCAGTCCAACAGGGTCGAGATAAAGAAGAACACGACATTCAATTGTTGAACGAAAGCAGTCTTAATTGCATAAAAAAGTTAGCCGAGTATTGGGCAAAAATGTCTCAGGAACCACACCGAGAAATTCAAGAGAAATGGGTCAAGTGCGAGAAACACTAGACAAATATTAATTGGGTGATGAAAGATATTGCACTCCCCGAGTTCGGCACACTCGATGACTTTGCCGACTTGCGCGACATAGTTGAATCACACACCAAGCAAGATTCTTCGTGGGCTGAAAGACTAGCAAAGGTGACTGACACAACTCTAGGGAAGGTGCAACAATTTATGGAACACCCGATCAGAGCTCGGGCTATGCTACATTCGTTAAGTACCAGTCTGGTGAAGTATCAGGTGCATGCAGTAGAAATCAGAGAAATTTACGCAGCCCCGATGGAACAACACATGTTTCCATATGCTAACACCCGAGAGGAGATGTTCATCAATTGGTTGGAGTATGAGAAGAGTCACCCTTTCAAAGTGATATATTAAGATGACTATTAGAAAAATGTTAGGATAGAATGCCACGTGGCGAGTTTTTGTTTTGCCTAACTACACTTTAGCCGTTATTTTTAGTTAATTTTCTGTTATAAATAAGAACATCGACCGATTAGTCAAAGGTAAATGGTTTTTGCAAGAAACTCTCCTTTTCTGGTTTGTTAAGAATTATTTTGGAGCTACCTGTAATTGAGAAGTCCTTCTAGACTAGAGACAAGTTATATTTTCATCAAATGCATGTGTGATTGGGCACATAGAAGAACTATTTCCTATCTTATCTCATGAATGGATGCTGTAACACGTAAGAGCTATTGAATCTATTGTTAAGTTATCTCATGCAATGTTTTTTCAGTTCTTTTCTCTAATGATGAAGATGAATCGTTGTGTTGTTGTGTGATAGATGATCAGAGTAGGTGAATTATTTTACTTTCCATTATTTATTGCATGTGTGTTTTCTTTCTGATAATTAAATATCTCAAACAGTAATTGGATGCTCACAAGGTTAACATATTAGTACTAGGCCTTTGGTATAGAATCGTCGTCTGCATGCTTGAGTAGTGGGTTATCCCAAGCTCAACCTCTTCTCCAGTAGATAAAACCTTTTTCCGTTTTGTTGTCAAGTTGGTGTATGTCAGCTTCAATCTTACATCTGTCCCACCCAAGAGGAAATACAAAAAAAAAAAAAAGTCCAAACTGAAGGAGATGCCTTCACAAGAAAACATAAAGCCCATAAGTTAATTGGCTAGATCACAAGATCTGGAGAACCATTCCACTATTAAACACTACAGAGTCTAATTGGGCCTTGATGGAGGGTTTGGTTCCTGCTGTTGAGTTTAAGGGATTTAGGACCCATCAAAAGAATTGACGCTAGAAGGAGGGACTAAGAATGAATGGGTGAATACATATTTCATGTAATATCTCAAACAACCTGTAGATTTAGAACAACCCACATGCATGGCTAGTCATTCCAACGACAGCCCAGACACACTGAGTACTCCCGAAACGAGTGACTCACCCCATCACGAGGGAGAACAATTTTTCCCTAATATACCTTACACTCTTCCTCATGAGGAATTAAATCAATTCAGAAGAATTACAAGAGAATACACTCGACAGATCGATGCGTTGTCTTTAGCTTCGATACTTCCTCGAAGACAAAAAGTAAGCATACCAGTGGTCGACACCCCCGACTAGCTTTTCATGCACACAGTAGAACTAATAGATTTCACAATCACTGAAATCAAACATCCTCTCAATTTGATCCTTGAAACGCTAGCCGACGACGTCTCTGAACCAGACGATTTTTCGAAAGAGAAGGAGTTTAACTCAGAATCCGAAGATATGGAAGGAAAAAACAACCATGAGGAAGAGGGAGGAAACCCACCTCAGAACAACCAACCTTGGTTGGCTAGAGATGCTTTGGCCATCCTAGGATGAGTACATAATCTTCCCCGACACCCAGAAAAGTTGCTTCCTAAGTTCGACCCTAAGACCTCGGGACTGCCTGAAGATCATATCAAGAAATTCATACTATCGATCAGACTTATGAACGTCCAACATTAAGACATAGTATGCTGACTATTCCCCTATACATTTGAGAATTCATCTTCCACGTGGTATTTTAATCTGCGTGTAGGATCTATAACTAGCTGGACAAAATTCCAGAAGGAGTTTTTAGATAAATTTGCAGAAGAAACTACTACAAGAGCCTTGATGGCTGAGCTGTTTTCTACCACCATGAGTTCGAAGGAAAGGGTTAAATATTTCAATCAAATATTCACAACTATCTTGAACAAATTCCAGCCCGAAGCTAAACCTACCCAGGATTTGAAAATCGAGGTATACGCTAATGCCGTCCTAGATTCTATTTCCATGTTTGTGAAGAGGGCTTCCAAACGAACCTTGGCTGATAATTTTGAAGAGGCCAAAATGATTAAATTCCAAATAAAAGGATGCAAAGAGAGTCAGGTCTCCCTAGTCAAGAGAGAAGCTCAAACCCCTCCCCGGAGAGGGATACTTCTCAACAGACCCCCGAGGAAACAAGCAAAACAAGCTACTGGAAAGGGTAATGGAGACATAGAGGACCTACAACACATGGTTAAGAAGTTATCAAACGAAATCATAGACATGAAAAGAAGTGTCAGGGAGGGAAACCAAGGCCAAAGGCCCTATAATCCTTTCTTTAAAAGAAATCCTCTGTTCAAAGAAATTGAACCCCTCCCAACTAACCTAAATATCGATTTAGGAAATGTAGCATCTGATTCTTTCTGTACTTATCACCAAGAAAATCACTCTGAAAGGGACTGCCCTCAATGGGTGCATGCCATGAATTTAATGGCCAAGTTGTTCCTAGACGAAGTCTCCCTGATCGAAAAACCAAGCGGTTCAGTTATGAATGTTGTTGATCAAGAAGAGATTGATCCACTAGAAGATACAACCATGCTGATATGGGACCCTGACCTAATCATGCCGTCCGACGACTTATTTGAGTCTCAAGAACCACCCACAGAGGTCCCGGTTGCGCAAACGTGCAGTAAGGGTCCACCTGTCTCAAAAGATCCTACTACTACCCAAACATCGGGAGGAAGGTCAACCCCCGATCACCCGAAAACACCTTTTGCTCCCCGTAAGAACCCCATAAGCATCCATACCCGAGAATCGCCAAAACTGGATTACAACGTAGTTGAAGATTTGATGAAGTTGAAGGCTAACATATCAGTTATGGACATATGTAGGATCCCTCAGCAAAAGGACTTCCTGCTACAAGCTTTGAGTTCAGTAGAAAACCCCTCAACAAGCGATGATCAACTAAGGAATATAACTCCCACAGGCCTAGGGAATAAACTAATGGTAAACGCCAGCTCGGAAGACAAGAAAGGGAGACCTTTTGTCCCACCTTTCCTTTTAACGTTTGAAGTCTTCAACATAAACCTCCATAAATTTTTGGTCGATTCAGGGGCATCCTCTAACGCTATGCCTTTGTCTATCTATAAGAAACTAAACACGGTTCCTCTCAAGAGTGATAAACATGTAATACAATTAGACAAAACCCAGGTGAAGGTCATGGGAGAACTCAAAGATGTAATGATCAGAATAGCCATGCATACTAAGTTTGTGCAAGTGATTGACATCATTATAGTAGACATCCCAGAAGCTTATGGATTATTTTTAAGCCGAGATTGGTCTGAAAAGTTAAACATGTACTTTAGCACAGACTGGGCACACCTTTGGATACCATTAAAGGGGCAGAAGAGTATGATTAGGATTGATAGAGAAAGATATTTGAAACATACTGTCATTGACGTAGAAACTTCAAATGAACCATCATCAACAGATTTCCCCATGCTAGGCAATTATTCTTGCGATTCCTACTTTGGAAACTTCTTCCCTCTTTCATCAAATGTCCTTCTCACTCAAAACTTCGAGATGATTTTTCCAGAGGAGTTACTCACAACGGCGAAAGAAACCCTCTTCTATCAACAACCTACGTTAGAAATAACAGAACTAGCAGGAGGAAAAGAGAAAAGTAATAAAGCTTTGACCCTATACTTTGATGGATCTAAATCACAGGAAGGGTCAGGGTTAGGGTGCATCCTCATAGACCCAAAGGGTAAACGTCATCTCCTATCTTGTAGACTGGAATTCGAATGCACCAACAACACCGCCGAGTATGAAGCGCTAGTACATGGGTTAAAGAAAGCCATAGACTTAAATTTCAAGGAATTAAAGGTTTTCGGGGATTTTGAAATTATCGTTAGACAAGTAAGGAATACTATACATTGCAACTCCCCGCACTTAAAGAATTATCAACATGAATTGCATAGGTTAATAGAGCATTTTGAAGCTTTCAATATTACAATGATCCCCAGAGAAAATAATATCCTTGTTGATTCTTTGGCTACAACTACTTCAAGGCTGTCACCCCTAGAAGATTATGAAGCCTCCTAGTTCACTGTGGAGTTACTCTACAAACCATCGGTGCCTAACAACATTTCTAATTGGAAGGTCTTTGAAGGGGATGAGCAGATCATAAAATTTCTGACTAACCAAAATAATTTTAAAGACTTAGCTATTGATGACGAAGTATTCCAGGAACAATCAACTGAAACCGATCCTTGGACAGGTCAACCAACCAAGAAATCAAAGTCTCACACAATCCCGAAGGGGATAACTAACTTAGAAAATCTTTTTGACATGAAAGAACGGTTTAAGGGGCCCCAAAATGCAAAGACCGGTAGTTCCTGTCCCATGCATGAAACTATAAATCTTGGAACCCCGGAAAACACAAAAAATAAAAACCTCGGTAAGACTACATCCAAGGAGGAAAGGAAGGCTTATCTCAAATTGAGACAATATCAAGATGTCTTTGCATGGTCCTACCGAGATCTGAAAACTTATGATACCTGTATCATTCAACACACTATCCCGTTAAAACACGAAGTAAAACCCTTCCAATAGAAGTTCCGAAAGTATCACCCATCCCTGGCACCTCTCATGTGTCAAGAGTTAAAGAAACTTCTAGATGCCAAAATCATTTTCCAGGTTAGGCATTCCACATGGGTAGAAAATTTGGTTCATGTGAGGAAAATGTCTGGAGAAATCCGCTTGTGCGTATATTTTAGGAACCTCAACAGAGCTTCAGAGAAGGACAACTACCCAGTCCCACCAATGGAGCAACTCTTGTAGACCGTGTCCAACTCTAAGATTTTCTCTCTACTAGATGGTTTCTCAAGTTACAACCATGTTCTGGTTTCAGAGGAAGACCGTTTAAAAACCACCTTCCAAACCAAGTGGGGAACTTTCGCTTACAAACACATGCCCTTTGGGTTAATCAACGCAGGGGCAACCTTCCAAAAAGCCATGGACATAACATTTCAGGGACTGATCAACAAGTGTGTGGTAGTGTACCTTGATGATGTAACTATGTTTTCAAAGAACAGAGAGGAGCACATCCAACACCTAACCCAGATTTTCGAAAGGTCTAGAAAATATGGTATATATTTAAACCCTAAGAAAACCATATTTGGTGTGGAAGAAGGAAATATTTTCGATCACATTATATCTCAAGAAGGCATTCACATAGACCCAGAAAGGATTAAGGCCATAGCTCAACTCCCGTTGCCTCACAACAAGAAAGTTATGCAGTCATTCTTTGGAAAAAACAATTTCCTGAGGAAATTCAACCCCGATTTCGCGGAAACTATCAAACCCTTACAAAATATGATTCATAAAGATGTTGAATTTAAGTGGGATGATGAACGAAAGAAATCCTTCCACAATATTAAGACCACTATATCCCAAGCCCCTGTGTTACAGAGTCCCAATTTCAACAAGGATTTTTCCCTCTACACTTTCACCTCCGATCAATCGTTAGATGCAATTTTGACTCAGAAGGATGATGACAACAACGAGGCCCCGATGTCGTTCATGAGCACTAATCTCCAAGGAGCTGAGCTGAATTACCCTGCTATACATAAACAAGCTTATGCGGTTTATAAGGCAGTAAAGCATTTTAGATCGTACATCCTCAAGAATCACACCAATGTAATCGTGCCTCACCCCGCAGTCCTATCTCTATTTGCTCAACAAGACATGGGGGAAAGAAGAGGAAAATGGATGGCAGTAGTTCAAGAATTTTCTCTAGACATAAAACCTACCAAAACTAGTTAAAGGATAAGGGCTATGCAAACTGGCAGTTGAAGCTCAAGACCAAGTAAATGAAGACCCTAGATGGGATAATGAAATGAAACTATGGTGTGGTGAAGCTTCATACATTTCCGCAGGGGAAGCGTCTTGGAATGAGAAATTGACTTATCTCCTGCATTATGGGACTTGCCCAGAAGACCTAAATCCTAGGGAAATGAGAGCTCTCAGGTTAAAATCTGTGCAATATCACCTCATAAATTCGGTAGTCTTCCGGGTTAATTATGATGGGGCACTTTTAAGATGCCTCAAACGTATACACACAGACAAGGTTATGAAGGAACTCCATGACGGCCCTGGCGACGGACATTTTGCAGGAGACACTACGACTCACAAGATACTGAGAGATGACTATTATTGGCCCACTTTGTTCAAATAAGCCCATGCATACACTAGAAACTGTAAAATTTGTTAATTGAGCACTGGGAGAGAGAGGAGTGCAAGAGTCCCACTCCAACCGGTGACCATTTCTAGGCCTTTTGAGCAATGGGGGTTAGATATCATAGGAGAGATTACTCCAAGCTCTTCGAAACAAAACAAGTACATTCTTACTGCCACCGATTATTTCACGAAGTGGGCAGAAGCCATTCCTCTAACTCACATAAAGGAGAAGGTAGTGATCCAATTCATAGAACAACAATTAATCACAAGATTTGGTGTCCCTTTTGTTCTTGTTTTTGACAACGCAACTTAATTTTTTTCCACCTTATTAATAGAGTTTGCACTAGACAAAGGAATCATAATTAGATACTCAACAAATTATTATCCACAGGGAAACAGAGTGGCATGATCAACTAATAAGAACCTAGTGAGGATATTGAAGAAAATAGTTGCAGACAACCAAAGGAATTGGCATAATCTACTCCATAATTCTCTATGAGCAGATAGAGTTACACCCAAGGAAGATATAGGTAATTCCCCATACTTTCTAGTATACGTATAGGAATCCATTCTCCCAAATGGACTATATCTCCCATCCCTTCAACTCGCGCAGGAGTCCGGGGAACATCCCTCATCAAACTTACAACAAAGAATTAACACCCTGCTCATGTTAGAAGAAGAAAGGGAGAAAGCTAAATCAAAATTCATAGCCCACCAGTAGATAGTTAAAATATGGTTTGAAAAGCATAAGGCTAAAGAGAAAAAAATTGAAGTGGGAGACTTACTCCTAAAATGGGACAGAGCAAACGAGCTTAAAGGAAAACATTCTAAGTTCTAGAATCTATGGCTCAGACATTTTCAGGTGGCTGAGAATATTGGGGCAGACACTTATTAGCTATATAATCTGAGGGGGGAACCTGATGCCCTCCCAGTAAACAACCAAGCCCTAAAAAAATATTTCCATTAAAAAATAAAATAAAATAAAAAAATAAAATAAAATTCTTTTGTCTTCATGATTTTGTTTCAGCTATGTTGATTTCAAAATGTTTTTTTTGTTTTCTTTTGGTTTAATTTTAGCACTATTTAAAGTTGTGTTTATCAAGACAATGGTTGACCTCAAATCATGTGACATAGTGAACTCTGTTCCTAACTCATCGCTCACATACAACACAAGAAGCGCTGAAGAACGTGCAGTTGTTTCGAGGGTCTCTCTATCTAACCTGCATAGATGAACAACTTTGGAGAAATGTCAGAAGGATCTTCTCAGTGGCTTGGTGAGACCTTAAGGGAAAGATGGCAAGATGGAAAATGACTACATGCACCTCAAAGACAGAGCTAGTAAGTTTCACCTTAACCATCTCATCTTGAAAAATAACATACGTCATCCTCTCACACTCGCTAAAGGCATTCTGCTGAAATAAAATTGACTTTATCAAATGAGTGGATAGTAGGAGAGGGCATGCAGATATCTCTGCTGAGGCTATGGATGCTCGTTGGAAGCGTTGCAAGGTCTATGATGTCGAGGTGAATCTGCCAGGGCTATGGACGCTCGCTGGCAGCGGAGCAAGACCTTAGCAAATAAGTAAGTGTAACTAAAGGCTCCATGCCAGTGAATACTTTACTAGAATTTTGTAAAAGAGGGCATGAGTCAGGGTTACAGGAAGCGGAGGTGGAATAAAGGTTAAAATCCCCACAGGTAGACCCAGAAGAATCAACCAAAGGACTTCAAATGCAAGGGGAAAAGAAGATCTGATTTAAAACCAATAAGTTCTCCACCAAATTTTGTATCAACCGAGCACGAAGGAGTAACAGAGATTCTGCTTTCGCCTAGTAAGTCGCCATTTGTTGAGCACTCAACACACCCTAAAAAGACTATGCAAAATCCTACTTTTCAGGTACCACTTGATCTTTTGCACTTTCTGATTCGTCTTTGTTGTGAAAAATGTTGCCTTTGATTATCATTTTGATTCTCATTGAGTCCTTAAAAGTTTTCTTGAACATGTAAAAATCACCGTAACTTAAAAGACTAAAATTTAATCAAAGAATCGACAACCAGAACCTTTTCCCAATGCGCTCAAAGATTCAACATCGGGAAGAATTGAAGATGAAAGAAAATCACTCAAGAAAACCGCAGTTGCCGAGTGCCGATCCACATCGGTGTTGGCAAAAGGAAGTTTTCGTTTGCGACAGGCATCACACAAGGATATCGCTGATGCCTGATCTTTTCGGCATCGGAAAAGAGCTAAAGGAGTAGGAGTTAACGAAGAACTAAAGGATTTTCCAGTGGCTAATCCTCGATACCTTTCGGCATCGACAAGTTTTAGAAAGACAAACTGTAGAGAACGTGATAAGTCGATCCCTGAGCACCGAGCCTTGGTACCTTTCAGCATCGACAATCCCAGGTTTATTTTAACACACGCTTCTTGTCAAAACCCTCGACTCCGACTCCGACTGAGATACATGATCAAACCACCTGTCCTCATCTACCACCTATCGTTTCCAGGGTGGTTAAACTTACGATCTAGTTGTCCCTTGAGTTGTTATTGGTTCCCGAAACCCAAGTCACACCCCGGATCATTTTTTTCCACGTCATGCACAGTACGATGAAATCAATTGGCATCATAAGTTCTTCTTAGGAGGATACCAACAAGAACATTCACCACATACCACCGATTCTAGATCTGTCCACTAAGAAAGCGACATGATGGGATGTTTTAGCGCTAAGATACGATGGATACGAAGCATTTAAAGAACTAATTAATTCCAAATCTCTCATTAGTTATTAATTCTTGCGTGGATGAAATCAACCATTTAAAATGATGATAGAGCACACTACCCTCCATGCCTCCGCCGCCAACCTAGGATGATTTGAATTGCAGGGATTCAGTGACAGATCGCGTTCGATTTCCACTCATAACCCATGTTAATTGGTTGATATGGCACGATAGTTTCTTTCCCCATTTAAATTCTTTCGAGCAGTTCATGAACAGGGTCATCGTGCAAAAGGAAGTTCCGAGCATCCAAAAGAGCGAGTTGAGCAATCCAGAAGAAGTTTCCAAGCAGTGAGTATTAAATAACATGTTTAGCAAGCATTACAGGTATGTACTAGTCTGTGGATTTTTTATTCTTCACTTCATTCATTTTTTATCAAGTGTTACGTTGTCTGCATGCCCTAAAATGTTAATTTAGATGGCAGGAAAAATGCCTCCAAGAAAACCAACCACCAAGAAATCTTCAAGAGCGCTGAAGCTAAAGGAACTAGATGCAAGAGAAGGCTCTTCCCCAGCGGTCGCAAGACAATTGGAATTTACTCCAAATCTGGTGGCCTTCATCAAGACATCCACCAAAGAGGTTTTCATTCAACCTCCGGCCTTTGGAGACACAGAGGCTAGAATATGGACTAAGGCAATACTTCTGCACCGGGGACAAATTTTCCAGAAGATCAAGCGGGAAGAATTCCCTGAATATACCCCACACAACGACCTTGACATGAGGAAACCCGACGATGAAGTTTTCCCGAATATACGAAGGGAGTACCTGCACATGGTAGCGAGTAGAACTCCAGTATTTCCCTGCATCGAACTCTTGAAGTGGCTTATCGACCACACTGACACACAAATATGTTTGATTAATTACGACAATTGCGAGTGTGTCGGGGTTTTCCTCCTAGTGGAGGTGCAAAATTACTACAAGCTCAGAGACCCAGAGGAGCGGCTAAACACTGCTTTTTTTGTAAGCTTCTATGAGAAACATGACACCAACCGGGTGATGGCTTCATGGTGGAGAGAGGATAAAAATTTCAACAATTGGACCTCCGACTGGTACCCGAGGACCAACTTAAGAAAGCTATATATCTATCTAATGGCCCTCATCTGTTGGTTGTATGGGGAGACAGATTGTTCCATCTTTTCAAAGGCATGGATGCATCTAACTTACACGATAGCCATTTCTGAGAGAGGTTTTAACTGGGGCACCATCATTTCCAAGCAGTTGAGCGTTTTCATTCAATAGGCTCAGACGCCAAAAGAAGGAGAGACTCCATCCTTCCACATGGCTTCTTATTTATTGGATGTTATATGTGCCGAAAATTCCTTTTCCAAAATGAATTTGAGCTAGAACACTTCAGAACTCCCGGTCCATGTGTATTTAGGCATCTTATGGGAGAACATGTACAAGAAATCCTATTCTCTCATCTGTGATCAATTTATCACGTGCATTCATTTTATGCTTTTCAAGAAAGAGTGTCCAAGACTGTTGACCGCAGCCAAAAGGATGATATCAAGCATTGGTCACTGGTATCTGGATGAGCGTGATATCTACATCAGGGTTTTTGGAGCCACCAGAGCACCACACCTACTACCGATGTACATCCCTGATCGATTAGTAGTGGGGGAAATATGCTACCACCATCTTGCAAGGTTAGAATGCTACTCTGGTAAAAGATAAGAAGCGGACATTCATACCTTATGGATTCCATATAGGTTTCTACATGGTAAAAGACACTGCTCAAGCCAAGCAAGAAGGGTTAAGCCAATTAGAGTTTTGATTCCAAACTGGCTATTTTCGCAAGCATGAACCAAAGGGTCTAGTCCCGAAACACGCGTTGCAAGTATTGTCTTGCTGGCCATACGCCCATGACAGGTTTGAAGACGAGATTTTCACAGAAAACGCGTAGGATTGGGACGAATTTGTGGCAAGGATGGCCAATCCTAGGACGACCAGATTCAAATCCATGAGCCTAGATGAACAAGAAAAAACCTTAGAAAAATTGGCTCAAGGAGCCCTCCAGGCCAGAAGAAAGAGCCCCACAATAGGAAGTCGACGTTTCAATGGACAATGAACAAGTAAGTATCGAGTCTATCCCCAAAACCTCTATTTATATCGGTACTTAGATGCCCGATGAGTGACAAACAGAAGTTGGTCCCTCGGAGCATAACAAGGAAGCTCTATAACCCAATATTGAGCCAGTGTACACCATCAGAAGTCTAGGGAATAAACTCACATGGGGGGATCAAAATATTCCGGAACTTTTGGAAAAAGTAGCTGATATACACGCCATAGCTTATGACAGGAGAAGGAAGGCTATCAACTAGCAGACCACCAAGAAAAGGAGGATCACTTTGGATCCCTCCATCCTCATCACCACAGAGGAAGATTTGATAAACACACAAAATGCCATAACATCCGAACTTATCGGCGTAGGGAGAGCAATCTTAGACGCCACCCTAGACAGAGAAAGAAGAGATGAAAAGGAGCTGGCCACCACCTTGAAAGAAATAGAACATTTGCGCCATATGGAAAAGTATTATTAGGACACCATGCATGCTGCAGTCTACTTAAGGTGCGAGTTACAGGAGGCATATAGAAAACTTATAGACGAGCGACACTTATTCACTGCAAGAATCACTGAACTACATGAGGACACTCTTATGGCACTCACAACTTGTAAGGATATGGAGCGATGGTACAAAATGGCGCAGGAAGCTGTGGAAAGAATCGACTACATTGGTGCGGTCCAACAGGGCCGAGATAAATAAGAACACGACATTCAGTTGTTGAATGAAACCAGTCTTGATCGCATAAATAAGTCAACCGAGTATTGGGAAAAAATGTCTTAGGAACCACACCGAGAAATTCAAGAGAAATGGGTCAAGTGCAAGAAACAATGGACAACGATTAATCGGGTGATGAAAGATATCAGAATCCCCAAGTTTGGCACACCCAATGACTTTTTTGACTTGCGCGACATAGTCGAGTCGCACAACAAGCAATATTCTTCGTGGGCCAAAAGACTAGCAAAGGTGACCGACATAGCACTAGGGCAGGTGCAACAATTTATGGAACACCCAATTAGAGCTCGGGCTATGGTACAATAGTTAAGTACCAGTCTGGTGAAGTATTGGGTGCATGCAGTAGAAATCAGAGAAATTTATGCAGCTTCGATGGAACAACATAGGTTCCCATACACTAACACCTGGGAGGAGTTGTTCATCAGTTGGTCGGAGTATGAGAAGAGTCACCCTTTCAAAGTGATATCTTAAGATGACTATTAGAAAACTATTAGGATAGAACGCCATGTGGCGAGTTTTGTTTTTCCTAACTGCACTTTAGTCATTATTTTTAGTGAATTTTATGTTATAGATAAGAACATCGATCGATTAGTCAAAGGTCGATGGGTTTTGCAAGAATCTCTCTTTTTCTGGTTTGTTAAGAATTATTTTGGAGCTACCCGTAATTGAGAAGTCCTTTTGGACCAGAGACAAGTTATATTTTCATCAAATGCATGTGTGATTGGGCATAGAGAAGAACTATTTCCTATCTTGTCTCATGAATGGATGCTGTAACAAGTAAGAGCTATTGAATCTATTGTTAAGTTATCTGATGCAATGTTTTTTCAGTTCTTTTCTTTAATGATGAAGATAAATCATTGTGTTGTTGTGTGATAGATGATCAGAGTAGGTGAATTATTTTACTTGCCATTATTTATCACATGTGTGTTTTCTTTCTGATAATTAAATATATCAGACAATAATTGGATGCTCACAAGGTTAACATATTAGTACTAGGCTTGTGGTATAGAATCGCCGTCTGCATGCTTGAGTAGCGGGTTATCCCAAGCTCAACCTCTTCTCCAATAGATAAAACCTTTTTCCATTTTGTTGTCAAGTTGGGTTATGCCGGTTTCATAATTACATCGGTCCCACCCAAGAGGAAATACAAAAAAAAAGAGAAAGTCCAAACTGAAGGAGACGCCTTCACAAGAAAACATAAAGCCCATCGGTTATGTTATCACCCCATAATTTATGGGAATCATCTCATGACTTGGATATTATTGATTATCTGTATCTAGTGTTTATTGCAAAATTTATTTCTCATTTTGCAAAAAGAATAGTGGATTGGTTCGAAGTGGTAAAAGTTTAACGCTGGTGGGCAAAGACAAAGTTGGTTTGTTCGCCGAAATTTGGTGAAGTTGGCGAAAAATTAAAAATGGCCCCTCGGCCTTTGCATTTACGCAGAATTTTTATGGATAAATGAGCAAAAATTTGCCCTCGGTCTGTGTGCAGGGTTTAGTTAGGTTTATCAAGATATTTTGACAAAAGTTTTAGCAAAAATACATTGGCCTCGGGCCAACCTCCTAAAGCTCAACAACACCAAAGTATAAGCATCGTCCAATACACCTACAACAAACACAAACCAAAGTCAGCGCCAACACCAATACCAAACCCCAAGCCTCGGGCTCATTAATTGACATACCATGTGACTGTTGCTTTATTTAAATGCGCAAATTCCATTTCACCTCACAAATGTGGGATGTTGCCCACAGGGAACCAAAAAATATATGAAATGCAGTTTATATCCCTCTGCCAGGTGTTTGAATTAGTTGCAAGCTGCCCAACGCAGATGAGGACGCATGCATAGAGGCGACACCGAGGTATTGTATCAGCGTTTTCAATCGAGCATTAGAAAGAACTGAAAGTGATGATCTAGTTGCATCAAATGCAGCTTGCTCTAAGGCCACTTCTGTGGGGATTGCTTATATATGAGATATGGAGAAAACGTTCTGGAGGGGTTTGTCCTGTTTGTCGGGATATTTGCAACTATTTGCAACTGCAGCTTTTGTAGACAAAAGAAAAGATGGGCTCCTACTGGTATTATTCGTAGATATTATGTCCTGTTGCAAGGTCCGACCTCTAGTGGTAAAACAAGTTTGATTGAATATCTTGCAACTGTTAATGGTCACCGGTTTGTTCACATCAGCGACTATGAGCACATAGATTTACGGGAATACCTTGGCACCTACATCACAGAATCTTCTGGAAAGTTAATATTTCAGGAAGGAATATTGATTGAGGCAGTGCGCAAGGGTTGTTGGATTGTTTTAAGATGAGCTTAACCTAGCACCTTCAGATGTACTGGAAGCTTTAAATCGTTTGCTTGAGGTCAATAGAGAACTCTTTGTACCAGAACTTCAGGCAATAAATCACTTCTAAGAGTTCGAAGCAACAGAGAGTAATGGTAACCCTCTCGAGCAACCATCTCGAGCTTATCCTCTGCATAATGCTTTATGCTATCATAAACAGGTTATGTGAGTTGGTGTTTGGTTTTTGGACCCAGTGTTGCCCGACAGATTATGTCAAAAATGCGAGCCTGATTACATTGCTACTGTTATATCAAAAATGTACGCAAAGCTTGGCGGGCTGGAGCATCTTCCTGGTGAGAGGCGAGTTTCCAAGGGATCACCCTGTCTCTAGTCCTGAAACTAGCAATGATTATGAGCAATGGTTTACTCCCGATGATGCTCAGAGGATCGCCAAATCCATGGCAACAACACACAATGCCTCTCATGAAATAGAAACAGAGTCTCTGTCGAATATATTTTCTACTGCTGAGGTGAAGGGCGGGACAACTTCATAGCTCCTATTATGAAAATTCTCAGTTGAGGGCTGCTATAGCTGCTAGCCTGGGGAGCCAAAAAGTTCAGAATTACTATCCAAATACATTTGGTAGACCTTTTGACCGTATGAATAACAGGTAAGAGTATGGAGGTCTAGAACTGATGGCCACGATTGCAGCCAGTTTGAAAGATTTTTCTACCTTTGGTAATAGAAAGCTTGATAATCTATTTGTAGCTTCATCAATGTAATTGCTGGGACAAGAGTCACAATTGTTGCCTCCAGTTGATGCTAATACGGAGGACTCCCTGCCAACCTAAATCACCTCAGGGCACTCAAGTGGTTTACAAATTGAAGGCACCAGTCCTACGACAGACTAAAGTTAGTATACAAGTGTCATATTATCATTTGGGAGGATCCCTGCTCGTTGGCAAAATATCCCAGCTCTAGTCATTGACTGAAACATGTGGCAAACAGGGAACCTGCCTTCGACTTGGTGTCCACATGTTTAGGGAGCAGTTAAGCACAGGTGGCATGGCAGTTACACACAGGTGGCAGAGCATCATCGTTTAAAGGCATTGATCTAACAACTGGCAGCTGCTCTTAAAACAACCCCCAACATTTAACTAACTCTGCATCTGTCTGTTTTAATGCTATTGGAGTGAATTTGCCAGCAAACCAAAACTGACTCCAGATGTCGAAGAAGCATATACAAGATCTAGTCTCCAGTGAATTGGCTGTTCGATTTGCTTAAGAGAGAATTGACATGTGTAAATATTTGTAACTGTTTTCTATTTTTAGAAAACAGAGGCAGAGCCCGAATCTTTGAAGGCTGGGGGGGATTTTTATTATTTATAGTGATGTAATAGACTAATAGAGGGTTCGACTGGGCTGGTAGAAGAGAGTCAGACCTGTGTGAGAGGTCCATGACCTGTAGCTTTTATTTTTTTATGTGCTGGAGCTGAGGGATGTGTTTTAGCCAGAGAATGTCTTTGTATTTTTTTCAATGAATGATCAGTGATGAACTAAGTCTTTTACAGGATTCTTGTGCAGTTATAGTGGTGGAGTTTTCTCTTTGTTAAATGATTTTACTGTCATCTTTTTCCATTTATTCTCTGTTCTTATTATTAGAAGGAGAGTAGTAGGGGCATAATTTATTATCAGATACTCTGCCTCTCAGCTTCTGATAATCTCTATGTTGATCTCCAAAAATGATAGCTTAGGGATTCTTAAGTGCTCCTTTGCCTGTCTTTTTCCTCACCTATTCCTTCCTCAAGCCAACACCATCAACACTTAAAGGCCAGCTTAGGGATTCTTAAGTGCTCCTTTTCCTGTCTTTTTCCTCACCTATTCCTTCCTCAAGCCAACACCATCAACACTTAATTCGATCCAGTATTGCTGCTACCTTGCCTTGTGAAAGAGCTTTGTCCATATCTGAGGATTTAATCACCTTGTCTAAACGCAGACCCCATTTACCCAATGGCCCTCCTTGCTGCCCCAAACTGACCATATAAAAACCAAAATCAAAACCCTGTACCTTATAACTAGCCTAACATCAGTCCTATTGCCCAAACAAAACTAAATCTTAAAGAGAGATCCCTCTCTGAGTCTTGGAGGGCTAGATCCAAGACTCGAAGCGGTTCGAGGTTACCTCTGTGTTTGCCTCAGCATCCTTACGCAAATTACAGAGTGCTAACATTTTTGGCGACCATACTGGGGACATTCTCCAGATATGCACTTCAAGTTCATATTTGACTTCTGACGGTGAACAGAAGCCAAACACAAGAAGGCTGTACTATTCACCTGGCGACTCCATTTCTCAAGATCCCGTGCTTCAAAGTTCACAAGCGACTTCACTGCTGAAGAATCCAGAGTTCAAAGCCTTCAAACAGAAGATATTCTATGAGTTTTTCCATTCCTTTTATGTTCTCCCTTCTCTTGTAGTCATCTATCTCACCCATCCACTGGGGAGGACTACTACCATAGCTTCACTCCTAGTCATCCCACATGAACTAGAGAAGCTAAGATGGTTGCCTGGGAAAGACTAGACTCCCTTTCCATGATCCACGCAGGATCATGACACAAACCTCAAGAACCAACTAACCATTCCACATGGTCAAGGTTTGTGTTCCAGGCTACTCAATCCTTGGCCAGAGGAGAGTATCTGCCCGCTGCCCCTTGGAGAAACATCCATATTCCTCTCTACGAGGGTGGTCACACCCCTCTCTACGAGGGTATTCTAGCATGTCCTTAGAGTATCCAAAAGTCAACACTTGGATAGAGGCCAACCTTGGCAGATTTCTCATTCCCCTTATCTACGAAGGTCTCTTCTCTTTTCCTTCTCTATGAAGGTCTACNAGACAACTAAAGCAGCAGTTTCTAAACACAGTTTCCTTTTAATTTACTGTTGTATTGTTCTGGGAGACAAATTGACACATGTCAATCTTTGTAACTGTTTACTATTCTTAGACTGCAGAGGCAGGGCCCGAGTCTTGAAGGGCTGAGGCTTGTTTTTATTATATATAGAGCTGTAAAAGATAGAGTGAGGGTTCGACTGGGCTGTGAGGAGAGGCTCGACCTGTGTGAGAGGTCCAGAGCTGAGATTTTTAATTTCTCTGCTGGGTGATGGCTGTGTTTCAGCCAGAGAATATTTCTCTGTTATTTTTGATGATATACCAGTGATGTACATACTGTTCTCAGGATTCTTGTGTAGAGATATTGGTGATGTCTTTCTTCTTGGTTAATGTGTTTCCTGTTTTCTTCACGATTAGTTCTTTGTTCCAATCACTAGAAGGAAAGTAATAGGGGAAGAATTTATTATCCAATACTTTGCCTCTCGGCTTGTGGTGATTTTGATGTTTATCTTCTAAAAGGCTAGCTTAGGGATTCTTAAGTGCTCATTTGCCTGCCTTTTTCCTCACCTATTTCTCCTCTCATCCACGCCATTTAAACTTAAATCGATCCAATGTGTCTGCTGCCTTGCCTTGTGTAACAGTCTTGTCCAGATCTGATATGTTAATCACTTTTAATCGCAGACCCCATTTGCCCAATGGATCTCTTTGCTGTCCCAAACTAACCACCTCAAAATCAAAAACCCTATATTTACCTTGCTTTATAACTAGCCTAACATCAGTCCTATTCCCCAAACAAAGCTAAATCTTAAAGAGAGATCCCTCTCTGAGTCTTGGAGGGCTAGATCCAAGACTCGAAGCGGTTCGAGGTTACCTCTGTGTTTGCCTCAACAGCCTTAGGAAAATTACAGAGTGCTAACAGGTTAATTGGACGGATCACAACATCTGGAAAACCATTCCACTATGAAATGTTGCAGAGTCTAATTGGGCCTTGGTGGCGGGTTTGGTTCCTACTATTGAGTTTAAGGGATTTAGGACCCATCAACATAGACCAAGAGACACAACAATTCATATGATTTAGTAGTCACACACACACACATGCAACAACATCACTTGGATGAGGGCATGACAACTTGGGTTGGAGAATGAAGACAAAAACTCGAGAAACAAACTATGGGTGCATGATAGATGGTATCAGATCAGATCAAAACATAGGTTTAAATGAAGTCGGAGTTGCTGGCTCGACTCATTAGCAAGTTAGGCATGATGTCGAATGGACAAAAGACTCTAAATGTGACAACAAGTCATGCAAAGAGTTGTGAAGCACTCGATCGATTTGGTCTATCCAAAAACTTGGAGTGATAGAGTTGGGGCATGTGACATCCCCAACCTCCAAGCTAAGCCACCCCACACAAATTTTTTCCCCTGATACCATTTATTAACTAAATGCCCCGCATATGAAAACAATTATGCAATCTTAACAACATATATACATGCATAAATATATAACAGTTATACGATAACCAATTTAACATAATTAACCACACAGTAAACATCATAAACACATAAAAGACACTTATCTTTTAATTTCAATCATTGACTGGCTTAATCATTGAGGCACACAGGGAAACCTATTTCCAACAATTCTCTCACCAAGAGAGATTAATCCATAGGCTTGATAATCTGCTTCTTCAACCCAAATATCGAAGGATTTATAAAGTAACCAACTTCACAACTTTCCCTCTCCAGCAAAGGTACAAATGATGGAATGATTGGGTGAATATTGAATGATTTCCAAAGAATGAGAATTACACTAATTCCCAACATTATATATGCATGTTCCTATCGCGACACTTGTCATTTTGAGTACTATCTTTGACTCCACTTGGTGATTCATTCCCTCACTTAATAACTTAGGATAAAATTATATCACATGACTTAGGAATTAGGAATAATATTATTTTAATCCTTGGCTTAAGCCCCATTTCCTCTCAAGTTCTAGATCCATTTCCCTCTTATGGAGTCCTAGCCCCCCATACTCTTTCGTCTGATTTGGCCTCTAGAAGTGGTGTAGTTTTTTAATATAATTGAGTGTGATTACAAATTGCATTTGCTAGGTTTGCTAGCCTTTCAACTCATGGGCTCCCTAGACTAAATCACACAAACACTCTGGCCTCAAAACATATATACAAAAGCATTATGGCTGAAAACATCTTGGCTCACCAACCTATAAAAAACGTGTACATTTACAACTGGGGATAAACCTGGGGGTATTACATTCCCCTCCCCCTCATTTATGCACTATCCTTAGTGCATTATATACACATGTACAAGCAAAAATATTCAAAAAGATCCAAAATGATATGAGTATGCCTCTATTATTGGATTAATTGGTAAATGTGGACATAAATAGATCTCCTTAGATCCCACTGGAAACTAGAACAAAAGAGAAAAAAATATAAGACTTTCCCTAGGCTCTAATTATTGAGTTTACTAGCTAACAAGAGATAGAAAACACACCTTTTAAATTTCATTTCCTCTTGCCATTGCCATCCTAGCTCCATTCCAATGCTTCTGTGATATTGAACCTTCAAGGGAACACAAGCCAACCAAATTGAAAGCAACACAATATACTCAACATGAACCTATGTATGTGATCAAGGAATCATACAATAAAACAAGACTAGTTTTATGGGAAAGAAACATATCACTATATCATATTAAATAGAAAGTGGAGAATACAACCAAAGCCTTAATGTTGCAAGGTCCCCTTTTGATGACCCTTTTCTCCAACACACACACCTTTGCTCCAAAGCCTTTGAATGAAGAAGATCCACCATGTAGCTTATAGAACTAAAGAAAAGCGCTCAAGAGGAAGTAGAACTCTCCATACAAATCTTAGCCTATTTAACCTTAGCCTTTTCCATGAGAGATCCCTCTTTATATAGTGTGAAAGAAAGATGGATGAGAATATTAGGATGATCCCACCAAATCAGAGAAGTGAGTAAGATCCAAACCGATTGGAGGCCACCTCATCTTCTAGAAGATCTCCTTATAGAACATTCGTGAAATTTGACTTTTCCCAAGCTTAAAGCATCATTGCACCCTACATATTGTACCCTGTGATGACGTCGAAGTCAAAGTATAGTGCAACATGTGACGATCAGGGATCGTTGCACCCTATGAATAGAGTAGCCTCCGATGACCTTCCTTCATATGGTTTTTGGTAGAGGAAATCAAATCACTTTTCTCATGTAGAAAGAATCTTTTAATATTTTTAGGGAACATGAACACATGATGTCATTATATCACTGGGATGACCAAAATAATGTGTAACAGAATGGCCCCCAAAGTATGAAGCTGGAACTCGTGACAACTGAAATACTTTGTAGAATGTGTGTGTCGAACAAGGAGTGCATCGATCGAGAACCTGCAAACAATCAAGTATTTTCATAATATCATACCAATTCTAAGGTAGGCATTCCCATGCTCAGACTACAAGTGAATCTAATCATAAGTGTCAAGTGATTCATGGCCACTAAACATACACTATGGATCCATGTCATCATGATTCATCATAGCCACCGGGAATACACTGTGGATCTATGCTAAAAAAAGACTCAAATTTGGACATAGACACAAGACATACAAGGTGGTTCTATGTGTCAATACAAATCATGAATACTCCGTCGCAACCTGAACCAAAATGATAAGATCCAGAGTCTTCATTTCAATCGTCTTTAAGTACGAATCTAACCATGTGATTACAGGTGTTGAAGTAGAACATGGTAGAAACCACTTGATTACTGGTCATTAATGAAAAGTGTTAACAAGTGCAAGGGAAATCACCATTGATGTCAATGACTCCCAAGGTACCCCAGTACAATCCAATGAATGTGAATAAATGAGTTGAAGTTGAACACTCAATGGAATATTCCAATCAGGGGTCAACAATGTGAACCCATTGTTGAAAGCAAAGAAACCTACTATCAAGGCATGCGGGCTCTAAGGTACTAAATGATTTCTAAGTCTTATTCCTGGATAATGTGTTGAATTTGATAGGAAAAGACTCATCATAGGAGGACCTTGATGTATCCACCATCAATGACATGAAATATGTAACAGATTTGAGGTAGATCAGATTATGAAGTGATTCGAAACTGACACAGGGAAGACTGACATGGTAGAATATTTATAATTGCAGATGGCTGACTCAATAGAAGGCTTGTTTAGGTTGGACTTCTCTTGAACATATGGAAGACATGACAATGGTATTGGCAGCATTGACTCAAGGAGGACCCAACATATCAATTTATGGATGGTCAAATGAGAGATAGATGGATTTCCCAACCTGGATACAATGATGAAAGGGGGTGTCATGTTCAAGAGCAACTATTACTACCACTAACACAAAATACAGAGACACATTTCTTTCCCAATTCCCCCCCACCATTTTTGGCAAGTACCTCGTTATTTTTATGCAAGCTTGAGGAGGATAACATGTGCTTGTTGATGTAAGCTCATCCTTTGGACGAATCCATCAGAGTATGTTTAACAAACCCTAAGGAGTGGTTCAATCCCATATGGGTCCTGTTGAGCACTCAACACGCCCTAAAAGGATTATGTCAAATTTTACTTTTTGGGTACCACTTGATCTTTTGCACTGTCTGATTCCACTTCAGTATGAAAAATGCTTCCTCTGCTTGCCACTTTTGTTTCTCATTTAAGTCTCTCAAAGTTTTCTTGAGCATGTGAAAACACATAACTTAAAATACTAACCCTTAATTAAAGAAACAACAATCAAGAATTCTCCCCGACGCACTTAAGAAATTCGACATTAAAAAGGATTAAGCATGAAAGGAAATCATTCAAGAGAACCGAGGTCGCCAAGCATCGATCTTCGTCGGCATCGGCTAACGAAATTTGTTTTCCTATGACAAGTGTCACTCAAAGATGTCACTGATGACCGATCCCTTTCGACGTCGGTAGAAGGTGAAAAAGGTAAGAGTTGAACAAAAATGAAATGATATCGCCGATCGCCGACTTTCGAAACGTTGCCGGTATTGAGAAATTTTCGAGGATGATAATCGAAAAGGAAACCACGCGTTAGGTTTATTCATGAAGGCTAGTCCCCGATAATTTTCAGTATCGACAGTCATAAGTTACACATAAAGCGCTCGAATTGAACAAAGTCCCGATTCCAACCATCACCGCAAGCTGAGTTCCCAGTTTTCATTACCATATATCTCGAGTCAATGGTGCCATGCTAGCGCTATACAATGAAGTTGATCAACGTCAGAGGTTTTGCAGAAGGATATAAATAGAAAATACAAAACAACTCGGAGAAACACTAAGCACAAAATCAGGATTAACTTACAAGAAATATGGACAAAAAAAATAGTAGATTCGCACGCAAAGAGAAAAATGATGCATTCAAATACTATGACCAGAATCCTTTCATCAAAATTTTGAGACTTTTTATATTAGACTCCCATCGGGCTCATGTTACATATGATAGACACTATCTACACATTTTGGCCAACCAACCCGGTTACATTGAGAACATGAAAATTTTCACAAGAAAAAAGGGAAGACTATCAAAATTTTGTGTCACGTCTGAGAATATGAAACATAATCCGCCCATCATGCCTCTTCTGTGCGTGCATGGAATTTATCCCCGGCTTCCTCGTGCTCCAGGAGGTGGTGTCATCTTTTTTTCTTCTGATACCCTTTTCACTTCCCGCAAATGCATGATCCTATCTTGTGCTATCGAAGCTGCCGCTTGAGCCAAGCCATGTTCCGTTCATGACCCTGTGGCCCTGACACCTCAAGGTTCTTTGCCTCCAACTACCGACATAATTACCTATTCTCCTGGTAAATTTCAGCTGTGGAGATTTGTTTCTGCTCTAGCTGCGGATTAGGTTCTCGGATGTTAGAACCCGAGGCTTCTATCTTTCTCGTTCGACTCCCTCTTTGTAATGATCCCAAGCCAAATTCTTTCTTGGAATCACTAACTACTACTAATTTATTGATTTATTAAGTGCATACAAGATTCATCAACACATGGAGATCACAATATATTCAAGATGTA
>SNQJ01S0003656.1:33684-69331 GCA_010110895.2 Picea sitchensis | reverse complement strand
GCCTCCTGCTTCGTAGACTTATGATCAACAGATATGCTGCCTGAGTCTTATCACTTGTCGTGCTATTGTCCAAGGGAAGTTTGTCACTAAGCCTGAGTCGGCCCCTTTGCAATATTTCTCTTGTCCGCATACCCGGCCATCCTGAACGTCCAATCAAGTCTTTGTTCAAAATCACTGAAGCCTTCAGTCCGATCATCAAGATTGTCAAGTCCATAACCGACGAGTCGTCAAAGACCTCTGGCTAGTGCAGTTGTACACTCATATTACACTCCTACCCGAGTTTTAGAAGATTTTGAAGTTGTTGCTCGAGCTATGAAGTACAACCATCAGGTTGAATCAGCTTCTGGGAGATGGATACTCTATATGTATATCTTTCTGATTTCGAGATGTAGCTCCGCTGTGTATTATTCGCGGCTACTCTTTATAGTTATTTGACATGGATCTACAGTGTATTTGGTTGGTAGCCATGGTTCTATTTTATCTCGAGCATGGGTATGCCCACCTCGGTGAAACATTTTTTATTTTGCAGACGACACCTCTTGACTCCTGATTCTTGGGCTCACTCTTTCAGCATATCAGTACAGATTGGTAAAAGATTGGTAATGTATTTCGGCCATCAGATGCTCTTCTGACCTCACACATTAGGGGGGCATCTGTTATAACCCTAAATTACACCACACATGCTTACCTGGAATCAGACCAACTCATATCCCTTCATTGCCAAAACATCTGCTGAACAACCTCTTCAAAAATCCTCCTGGCTAAAGGTACACGTGCCCTAACCCACTACTGCACGTGGGTGAACGCTGGCAGGCCTACTACAGCCCGTGTTTACCTAACAAAGCACAAAAACAGGAAAGTTGTCGATGGGAAAAAAAGCTATGGGTCAGTTAACTGAAACTCCCGGCCATGCATGGCCGAGAGTTCGTCCAAAACCCTAGCTCCTTATAGCCTATAAAAGAAGGGGCAGGGGTACTATTTGAAAGGAGGAAAATTATAGCGAAGAAACTCTGCCCATTTGCCAAATCCATTTGTCCCAACCTTTTAGCCTTTCCTCAAGCCTAAGGAGAATTAACGCAAAGTAGTTGGAGGACAAAGAAGAGGAGGAGCCCAGGATCAGGATCAAGGAGCGGTGGCCGATCTCGACTTTGATTAAAAATAGCATGCATGCGTAGTGTTTTGTCTTGGTTGTAGGTGAACGTTGGAAGGAGCAACGCAAGTAAGCGAGCAAAGCGCAACGGAGGATCTACACCAAACATCAATAAAAAGGTTAGTAGTTACTTTCCATGCATGTGTCTTGAAAGAGGGGTTTAAGTTTTGGGTGGTAGGTTATAAGGTCATTTATTTAAGGTCAAAATCTGCATGCAAATCTGACCCTAGTTTGCTAGTCCGTAGGGTATTATTTCCCAACAACAACGGTGAAAAGGTTTTATAGAGGTAAGATTTAAGTTCTACAAATTAAATAAATTAATGTTTATTTCCATGAAAAATATTTAAATGGGAAGATGCACGTGAACGAAGACTTGGATAATTCTTTATCCAAATATTTACAGAAGTAAAAGAAGAAGATAAAAGGTATTTTACAAAAGACGGTAAACTAGAAAAAAACAAGATACAGTAAATGTTTTTTCACAGTGAAATGGTAAATTGGAAAAATCATAACAAAGTAAATGTTTTTCACAGTGAAATAGTAACAATAAATGTTTTTTTAATAGTGAAATGGTGAATTGGGAAAAATAAGACATGGTTTTAAAGAACCACGAGCATGAATTAAATTATGGAAATTTAATTCTACAAGATAGAAAATATTTGGGAATTATTTTTATTTCAAATATATTATTCCCAAATGTTTAATGAGAATATGGATAGATGCAATTATATTTGAAAGAGTATAAGTGACATTTCAAAGAGAACGTGGCAGAGGAAGGAGCTGGAGCATCAGAGGAATCTGCAGGGATCATGAAACACTTTTTCTGAAAACTGTCATTTGTAATCATTGTAGAAGTTGTAACGTTTCATTTCAGTTATTGTAACTGGTTGCACACTGAAGAAACTAGAATTTTATAAGTATTAGAGGTTCTGAGTGTATTAATGGTGGGCAAAAGTGCAAGGGCACAGTTCTGGTTGTTCTGAACTCTATTGTAATTTTCTGGAATTGAATTGGATATACATGCAAAAGCTTTTGAAGTCTCTATGAAAAGATTCTAATGGTGATGATATGAGTTTTGTCTTCTTTCATTGTATGTATTTCCTATAATCTTTTATTACATTTAAATTTTTATTTGTTTAAATTGGAAAGTTAAAGGCCCAGACTTCGTCGTATGATGCTCTTGGCTTAGCAATTTAAACGGTGTATATTTCTTCTTAACAAATTTAGAACTCATTTCAGTAATGCTCTGATGCAGTTATTTGTTTTCCCTTTCTTCCTACACTGTACTTAAATTCAAATGTAACTCAGATTCATTTCCTCATTTAGCCTTATCCTATGGAGAGTTCTAGTAGTTGGTCATTGTTTTCATTCACTTTCAGAATTTTGATTCCATAGCCCTGAGTGTTCCTCCCCTTCCTTGCCAACAAATTTATTAAAACCCCCCAAAACAAACCAAATCTAGCCATTAATTATCAAAGAAATACCAAGTGACACAGGAGATCCCTCTATGAGTTGATATGGCTAGTGCTTCAGCTCCAAAGTAGGTTGAAATAGTTACCTCTGTCATTTGTCTATCATCCAGACAAAATTTACAGAGTGCTAACATAACACATACAAAACATCAATAATTTATAACAGAGCAGGCAGTGAGTCGAAACGTGCCAGGGAACACTCAATGCCTTGTGACGGGATGTTTTAAATAATTTTTGTGTCACATCCGTGTGACGGGTATGATTTGGGGTGTGTGAGATGCAACCGAAAGGAGTTGCAGAGAGTGTGTGGTATGATCACACCGATTTCTTTTTAAATTCCCCAGCCTCCATAATGATATGATGATGGTTGATGCACTTGCTGATGCGACTCCTATTTGAGCAACTTGCCTCGACCTGAAGCATTTAATGACTTCCCTTACAATAGTATAAGGCTCTTTTGGAACTTTCTCGTACTTTTAGCACTTGTTCGACTCTGACATCCTTTCCCAAGCCCAAGGGCCAACCGACCATTGGTGCAACTTTGACTCTCATTTTTTCTGTACCTGATCAATCATGCTATGGAACGCGGATGTAACCCACCCTAACTGAAGAAAAATGATGGCACTAACAGATATAGTGAAAGTAATTTGAAATGTTGCAGGCTTAGTGAGCTTTATAGGTATGCACCGATCCATATTCTTCACGCTTACGTATTTACATATTTTTCTGAGTATTGTTCTGTAAGCCATTTCTAAATGATTTCAATTCTGATTGAGGGGAAAATCCCTCTGACTATCGAGCAAAATTGGCTCTGTAAGCTCGCTGAGGAATTTGAGAGAAACTAGGTCCGAAGATCAACAAGGTGATGAAGAATATCAAATTTCCTGAATTCAGCACACCTGGTGACTTCATCGAATTGTATGACATAGTCTAATCACATGCCAAGCAATATTGTTCATGGGCCGAAAGACTAACAAAGGTGACCGACACAATGCCAAGATAGGTACACCAATTTATGGAACATCCGACTAGGACTTGGGTTGTGCTTCAACAGTTAAGTGCTAGTTTGATCAAGTATCATATGCAGTGGAGATCGAAGAATTTTACCCACTCCATATGGGACAACACAGATTTCCATGGGCCCAAACGTGCGAGGAACTATTAATCAGTTGGTCGGAGTATGAGAAACATCACCCTTTCAAAGGGATATCTTGAGATGAATGTTGGAAAACTGTTAGGAGAGAAAACCACGTGGCGAGTTTTCTTTTTTTAAACTACACTTAGCCATTATTTTTAGTTAATTTTACATTATAAATAAGAGCATTGACCGATTAATCAAGGGTCAATGGTTTCTGCAAGAAACTCTTCTGTTTTGGTTTTTTCAAGAATTATTTCTGAGCTACCGTTAATAGAGAAGTCCTTCTGGACCAGAGACAAAGTTATTTTCATCAAATGCATGTGTGATTGGACATGGAGAAGAACTATTTCCTATCTCGTTTCATGAATGATTTTGTAATGAGTAAGAGATATTTAATCTATTGTCAAGTTATCTGGTGCAATGTTTTGTTTTTATTTACTTTAACGATGAAGATGAATCATTGTGTTATCATGTGATGGATGATTAGTGTAGGTGAATTATTTTTCTTATCATTATCTTATCGCATATGTGTTTTCTTTCTGATAATTAAGTGTCTCAGACAGTAATCATATGCTCACATGGTTAACGTATTAATACTATGCCTTGTGGTATAATATTGTCATCTACATGCTTGAGTAGTGGGTTATCCCAAGCTCAGCCTCTTCCCCAGTAGTTAGAAATTAATTCTTTTTGTTGCCAAGTTGGTTTATACTAGCTTACATCTCATATCGGTCCCACCCAAGAGAAAAAATACAAAAAGAGATAGTCCAAATTGAAGGAAGGGCCTTCACAAGAAAACATAAAGCCCATCAATAAATTGGTCGGATCGCAAGATTTGGAGAACCATTCCACCATTAAACGTTGCAGAGTCTAATTGGGCCTCGGTGGTGGGTTTGGTTCCTGCTATTGAACTAAGTGATTTAGGACCCATCAATAGGTCCTTCAATGCTTGTTTAACGAGTCCAAAGAAAGGAAACTCAACGGTTTTTCAATTTTAGAGAGTTTGAAAAACACTTAAAGAGAACTCCATCAAATCCTTTTTTGTAAATTAATCTGACGAGACCGAAAAAGTGATAACCTTCCGCTCATCAGATGTTTTATTCAAACATTTTTATGAGCATGAAAAGAACAAGGTCACTCGACAATCCTTTCATTTTTAACGAGCGTGAAAAGAGCTTAGAGGATACTCCATAGGCTTTGTTTTTCATGTCACCATTACGAGTTTGAAAAAATGACAAAAGACTACTCGATTACATTCTCATGGTTTCAAGAGTGTGAGAAATAATTAAGAATCTGCTCGAAGGTTTTCCTGAAAAACCCTAGATTTGTACATGCGACAAATATATAAAAACAAACCAAAAAAGTGGACCCTTGTTCCAATGTTTCACCTCTAGACTTTTTCAATCTGCAAAAATCAATCACTTATAAAGTTGTTAGGAATTTAGGGTTTGGATGAAGCATAAAAAATAATATAATATACAAATGAAAAGTAATAAAAATCAATAAAATAGGTAAAAAAACCACATTTCACTATTTCATTTGTAACTTCACCCAAACATTGCTCCAAAACCCCTTTTTTACCTCGATTTTCAACTGCAGATTGCGGAGTGCACGATGGATCATTCCATGAATCGTCTTCATAGAAAAGGTAATCTCCATTTCCTTCATATTTTCATGGATTAAAAATTGATTTTCATTGGTTAAAAATGTGCTTTTGGGTTGATTTTTTTATGTTACCCATGCATTGAGGTCGTCGCAGGTGCCCTATATCGGGACCTGCGACAATCTAGGATCATCGTAGGTGACTTTAAAGCTGGGGTGCGATGATGCCACACTATGCGAATGCACAGGCCTGCGACGACCACAACCCAAAATTTTAAAAGATGAATCCAAGAAGGGAAAACCCCAAGGAAAGAAAATTATGTTGCTAATCTCTTTTTATGGTTCCTTGGTAGGTCTTCCACAGTCAAGATGTTGGAATGGCACGAGAGAGAACATGAATAAGAATATTACTTCATCGAGAATGACCCGGGAAGAATCATGGCCCTCCGACGGTGTGGGTTGTTGAAATTATTCAAGATTTAGGGAATGAGGGCCTAACTAAGACTACTTGAGTACTTAGTTCACATGTGGGATGTGAATGAGCAAGAATTTCATGTGGGTGCCCACACACTCACCATAGATATCGAGGATATCTATTTCCTAACAGTACTATCTCGCCATGGATCATAGGTGGCACTTACAAGTAGTAGGGGTGGTGGTGAGCCTATGAACCACTACATCAGTGAACATTATGTGTCAAGTACCCAGAAACATAGTGGTAAGGTCGCTATCAGGGATGTCTGAGACTTGCGTCTCTAGACCATCCTCTATACTATTACGCGCATGGCAGGGGGTGCAGCTCCCCACATGGCTCTGCAGATCCATTTTCAGTATGCATTAGAGTGTATGGAGCCCCAAGTCTTCAAATGGTCTTAAGGGGTCCTTAAAAGTATGAAGAAACAAATTACCAAGTGCAGAAGTGGTGGGTTGAAACAATTTGGATATAGGTCTATTTTGGTAACCTTCTTCCTAGAGAGGGTCCCAGTCTTATGCTTACAGGTAGAGTGGGGTATACTTGCTCCGTAGGATCTGAGTATGAAGAGGTGGGTAGACCTCATGGATCGACATGGAGGCAGTCACATCATCAAGTATAACGATTTCTTTTTTGAGTGACTGAGGACTCAAATGCTCATGGTCGATGATTATGCATATGTCAGGATAGACTTCTGTGGAGATCTGGACCTAGCTCTTCCCGAAGGTTCCCAATGGGGGGACATAGGTAAGAAGGAATTTTGTTTATATAATGTGTTTGTTATTTTTAATGATATAAAATGTTTTTTATGTTGTTTATCCGATGACTAAATCAAATGCTCTTCAAAAATGTAGATATGGGACCTTATCATCCTCCAGGTTCATCCCCTATCTAGAGGTGTGGGGAGAGAGGTTCCATAGCAGGAGTAGTTGCCGATGACTTCGAGACAATAGAACAAAATCTGGAGGGACTCACAATGAACATCCCAGATGCCTCTATAGATGATATTCCTAGGCATTATCAGCGCCACATAGTGGGCGCGTCTGCATCCATCGGTCGACTTCTCCATAGAGTAGCATGAGAAGTCGCGTGTTATAATGAGCAACATCCTTTATGTTTTGTTGTATATAAAGCCATGTGCTTCACATTTTTGATATTTTGGTCTTCGGACAAAAAACACTTTTTGTAAACTTTTATCATTATTAATATGAGGCTCCTACTGACTTGTTTTATGTACAAAAATGTGATTGGATTTTATAAATGTCTCAAATGTATGTCTAACACATAATTAGCCAATGCATCTATTAATGTATTTACACATCTAGGAATGTGTTGACATTCAATGTAATTAAAATGATGTTCCAATAAGCGAATTTGTAAACATACCCTTAACAAAGTAGGACTCTGGATGGAATAGATGTTACTCAACTGTAAGACTACTAACTGTGAATCCAGTCGTACAATAAGATCAAGGATTCCAAGTGAAAGAACATCAGTCAATAACTTGATAACTTCACTGTATTTTGCGATATTGTTAGTTGCATGACCAAGGCATACACCATGTAGACTGATTGGTTCATTTGTAGGTGCATAGATTTCCCAAGTAGCAGACGCTAAGTTTTGAGTACTGCGACTAGCACCATCAACGAAGCCAATGTAGGGTAGTGAAGACACGGACATTTGAAAACCAAACACAATGCAAGGCAAGTAATCGAAAGGTGGAATCAAACAACGAAAAAACACACAAGATTATGATACACTACAATACACAACACTCATAAAACAATGATTTAAGAATAGTAATTATTCAAGTAAATCCCATTTCTGGGTTCACTCAAAGGAACTCCATCATAATCTACCAGCTCATAAGCTCCCATCTCCAATACTCATTTCACAATATAAGGACACCTCCACATGGGCTCAAATTTATCGGCGCCTAGAAAATCTTGATCTTGCTCGTAAAGAAGAACTAGATCACCTTAAAAAAAAAACGTGGTTTGACATGCTTGTCATATTGGGCTTTAACACGTTTTTTCTGAGTTTCAATAACTAAGGAAGCATCACGACAGGTTTCATCTAATTGCATCAAACACAAAAGATGTTCCTCTTCAACAGAGGTGTTAGGGAGAAGTTTGACAGCTAGTTTCAAAGATGATATTTCACATTCAATCGACAAAATTTCTTCGATACCATATACTAACTGGAAAGGTGTGAATTTTGTGGTAGACTTGACGAATGTCTGATAGGCCCATAATGCTGAGAAAAACATTGTGTGCCAATTTGACTTATGAATTCCTACCATCCATTGAAGCATAGTAGTGAGGACTTTGTTAATTTCCTCAACCTGGCCATTGGCCTGTGGGTAATACGAGGTTGAGTTTTCATGGCAAAGACCCAACTTTTCAGTGAGTTCAGACATCATAAAATTGTGAAAATGACTACCTTGATGAGTAACGATGGATTGAGGGACACCAAATCTAGTAATGATATGATTGAATATGAACAACGTTGCAATTTTCCTGGTGTTATCAAATGTAGGCATCATCTTGTCTCATTTAGTGAAATAATCCACATCTATAATCATGTATCCATGCCCCCCCAGCCGAGTGAGGGTTACATGTCATGAAGTCAATGCCCCATTTGGAGAATGGACCAATGGAAACTACAGGGTGAAGAGGAGCAGGGTGAGATAAGATCTTATTGTTATAAGTTTGACAAGCATGACATTTTTGGACAACAGTAATGCAATCCTTAAACAATGAATGCCAAAAATAACTAGCTCGTAAGATCTTTTGGGCAGTGGAATACCCGTACATATGACCGCCACATGCTCTGGAGTGACAGTCATTCAAATATTTCTCAGCTTCATCGTATGTGAGACATCATCTAAATATGGAATCAATACCACGAAGGTAAAGGGTATCACCAAGGATGATGTATTGACGGGCTTGATACCGTATACGACAACGATCTGTACTAGAGAGATCAAGCTGGAAAGTTTGAGTTTGGAGATAGATGATAATATATCCATACCATATGTCATCAGAAATGATTAGAAAGAGGGATTTGTTAGGTAAATAATCCTCTGCCACATTTTCTATCTCAGTAGAGGGAAGGTCACATATCAATTCGGAAAAAACCAAAGACTTCTTTGACTTGGCGCGTTCAAAATCTAAGTCAAACTCCTGGAGAATAACTATCCATTTGAGGTAATTTCCCCCCGAAAATTGTTGGGTAAGGATATGTTGCATGGGGTTGCAACTAGAAATGACTATGGGTCTGTGTAGCAAGATGTAGTGACGAAAACATTGAACATATTGAACAACTGCCAAGGGCAACTTCTCCACATGTAGGTATTTGGTTTCGGTAGTCGTAAGACTTCGACTCAAATAGTATATGACATGTTCATTGTGTGAATAATCCTCTTGGACTAATACCATAGAAATGGTAGAGTCCGAAGCAACTAAGTACAAGAAATAATATTGGCTATATTTAGGAGGAAACAACAATGGTGTATGGGTTAAGGCGAGTTTCAAAGCCTCAAAAGCTTTGTTTGCAGTATCATCCTATACTAATTTGTAACCTTTCTTGTGAAGCCGAGTAAATCCTTTCGTTAATTCAACATAATTGGGAATGAATCGATGTTAAAAGTTTTCCTTCCCTTGCAAACTTTGGAGCTGGCATAGCATGGAAGGAGGAGGTAGATTAAGAATAACCTCAACCTTCAAGGGGTCTACCCGAATCCCATGTATAGACATTGTTGGCACAAGGGCGGACCCAGGGTTCACTCCAAGAGCGCACCAACAAGCTCTAGCTACTGGCCCTTTTGGTAACACCTATGAAGCAGATGCAGTCTAACCCGAAGCAACGATGGGGGGGTTGCAGGACAGAGATGTCTCCAACCAGAAGAATATCAAGGGGATATTGTATAACAACAATCACACTATTGATATATCATTTACCAGTGAAATATACTCTGCGCAACTCTAGATATTAATCTAACATAGTAATGCAATTAACAGTATAATAATGACAGAGATCAAAGAATTAATCGCTCACACAACAAAAGATATACGTGGTTCACCCTCTCTCTAGGTCTATGTCCACATAACTGTGCTTATGATATATTAAGACAACGCTTACAGTTCTGATCTGTGCTCTTGGCCAACATATCCTCTCTCTCCTTCTGTCTTTCTCTCCCCCCTCTTGGGTACCCAGCTGTAGGATCTGATCTTTGTACCCTGTTGAAGATCTTACAATACCAGAAGGCTTCAACACTCCTCTCTCTCAGTACAATGACCTCTCACCACAGAAATAGAGCTAAATCAAATAACAATAGCATACCCTCCTCTAGTACCGATCCGACCTATGTCCTCTCAACCTCTATTTATACATTATAGTCCCTTACCGACAACCTTAGGCTGAAACCTAGGTGTCAAAACCCTAATTACCAAAACCCTAGGTCTATCATCCTCAATCTCCTCATCCAACGGATTTCTTTTCTACACTTCGCTCCATCTTTTATTCCCTTTTGCTCACTTCAACCCAGTGACAGTCACTGTGTCTCCCGTGAAGTTCGCTTTTTACCTTTTCTTCCTTGTTCTCCGTTTCCTTCCATAGCCAAGGGCCAACAAGCCCCCAACACTCCCCTGTGACTCATCCCGAGGCACTTCAGATTTTCTCCTTTTGTTTGACTTTGCCTTTAGACTGCGTAGTGTATCCTTTTCTTTCTTCTTTATGCCTCCTTCCCGTCCTTGTGAAAACTGTATTTTCTATGTTTGGTACCCAGTTTAAACTGCACCTGGTACCTAAACCCTTTTACTCATGCCTTTACTTGTAGCTGTGAGGCAGCTGGTTGTCATAGTACAACTTCAGCCGACTCCCATTCACCAATCCTTCTTTCCATTCTCCATTCAATGTCTTCAACTATGCAACTCCTCCTTCTGTGACGTAGGTGATCTCATATGGTCTAAGCCAATGCGTTATGAACTTCCCAAGGTGTTTAATAAACTTACTATCGTATACCAGTACTAAATTACCTTGCCTGAATATCTTTTTCTTGATATGCATATCATGGTAGGCCTTTTCTCGTTCCTTCTGAACTTGTTGATGGAAGCCTGCAATGAATCTATCTTCTTCTAGTTTGACTAACTATGATATCCTCTCATGAACAATGCCAGTATCATCCATTTGTGTAAATGCAACAATTCTTAAGCTCGGTACCAAGTACTCCATCGAGACAACAACTTCAAGACCATAAACCAACTTGAAAGGGGTCTGTGTTGTTAATTTCTTGCAAGTGGTTATGTAAGCCCATAGTACTGTTGGTACTCTTAAATCCTAGTCATCCCTGTTCACACTGCAAATATTTTTCAATGATGTATCCAAGATCTTATTAAAGGCTTCAACCATTCCATTTGCTTTTGGATGATAAGGTGTACTCTTCTGATGGTGGACTGCAAATTCTTTAGTCAGGGCTTCAACTGTCTTATTGATGAAGTGTGTACCTTGATCACTCATAAGGACCTTAGGGCATCCAACACTGGTTATTATGTCATCAAATATAAAACACGTAGTTGTAGTGGCACTAAAGTCTTTGACTACTCTTGCTTCGGCCCATCTAGTCAGGTGTTCTATCGCAGTGATAATATACCTTGCTCTTGTGCACTTTCCTGGTGGGTTTATAGGTCCCACGAAATGATTGGTCCATTTTCAAACGCCTGCAGGGTCATCTGTGGTGCTAATGACATATCATCTCATCAGGTTGGTTTTCCAACTTGCTGGCATACGTTGTATGCTCTGGTATATTCTTTAGCATCTATGTGTAACGTAGGCCACGAAAGGACAACTCGTAGAACCTTCTGCGCAGTTGCTTTCCCTGCATAATGTCTGCCTGCGATGCCTTCATGAGATTCTACGAGGATCATTGGGCACTCTGTTTCCATAATGCATCTTCTTAGTATCTCATCGGGTCCTATTTTATATAGCTGACCAACTATTAGTGAAAAATCTGCAGCGCGCACCACTAGCTGTTTTTTCTAGGAGATTGTATACTCACTCGGAGCCATTCCTATTGACAGGAACTGGACTATGTCTGTGAAGTGGTCATCAATATTTCTAATGGAGATCAGTTGTACATCTGGTAATGTATCCTCCATACTGGTAGGTTCTTCACCATGTTCCAACCTCAACAGGTGGTCTGGGCCTTTGTTCATTTTTCCTGGCTTAACTATGATCTCAAAATCATACTCCTAAAACAACAGAAGCCATCTGTAGATTCTCCCCCCCAACACTGGTTTTTTGACTAGGTACTTCAGTGTGGAGTGATTAGTAAACATTTTAAAGTGTCCTCCCAACAAGTTGTGGCAGAATTTCTGTAATGCATACACCATGGCTAGTCCCTCTCTCTCTGTAGTGGTGTAATTAACTTCAGCTGTGGACAGCTTCCTGCTGGAAAATGCTAATGGATGATCAATGTCACCTTATCCAAGTTGTGCCAGTACTGCTCCTAATGCAATGGAGGACACATCAACATGCACATGAAATTCCTTGCTCCAGTCCGGAAAGACTAGAATAGGCGCAGTTACCATCTTTTGTTTCAGTGTGTCGAAGCTCTGCTGGCATTCTTCTGTCCAACCAAACCGACAATCTTTCTTTAATAAATTATCCATTAGCGTAGTAATCTGAGCATATCATTTGATAAATTTCTTGTAATAGCTAGTATGTCCTAGCATAGTGCGTAGTTGTTTGACTGAAGTAGGTGGTGGAAAATCAATTATAATTGCAATCTTGGATGGATCCACCAACAATCCTTGCTTGCACACAATATGTCCTAATAATACTCCAAATGGTGAGAAGAAGATGCACTTCTTCAAATTTAAAGAAATTTGACACTGCCTACATTTATCCAACATTAGCCTTAGACATTCAATATGATTTTTCAACAAACTAAAAACAGTCCAGTCATCAAAGTATGCTTCTAAAAATTTATGCAAAAATTCTTTGAATGCTTCAACCACCACCCTAGAAAAGATGGTTGGGGCATTCTTCAATCCAAATGGTATTACTGTATATTGGTAGGATCCCCACTCTATAGAAAATGTAGTCTTATGGTGGTCCTCCTTGGCGATGTGGATCTGATGGTATCCTGAAAATCCATCTGTAAAAGAGTATACTTCTTGGCCTCCCACGTTATCCAACACTTCATTTGTGAATGGTGTAGGGAAAGGATAATGTATACAAGCATTATTCAGCTTCCTGAGATCTAAGAAAATCTTGATCTCACCTGTCTTCTTATCTTGCACTACCATGGGGCTAATCCACTTCAACTCCTCGACAGGTTCAATAATCCCTGCTTCCAACATTCTGTCAAGCACAATCTTTACTTTTTCCTTGTATTTCGGGTTCAGTCTGTAGGGTCTTTTCTTTACTGTCTTTTCATATGGTTTCAAAGGTATTCTCATCTCTCCCATAGGTCCTTTGATAACCTTCATATCGGTGAACTTGGTCGAGAACAATTCCTGATACTCGTGCAATAATTCTGTGATTTTGTCAATGGTAGCAGCGTCCCAGTAATCTCCAACATTGGCAAGCTTTGGTGTCTCCTCTATCCCAATGTTGACTTTCTTTATCTTTATTGGTTGTCCAATGAATGGTAGTTCAACTCATGGTCCTTCCACATCTCTTTGGCCTTCTGTTTCTGTGATATTCACCTTCCTTGGGTCATCGTATTTATTGGCATTAAGGTTGTAGCAGATATGCAGTTTCTAGAGGGGTGCAATCCATTCATCCTCTTCTTTCTCTAAAGGGAGGCCAGATGCCTCCTTAAATACTTTTTGTATCACCATTTTTAGTGCTTGATCTACTGAAGGAAATTCATTTTCAAATAAAAAGGTGGTTATAAAATTATGGATCATACCTTCCCATTCTAAAGTGACGAGGCACAGTTCTGCTTGAAGGTACCAGTTGATCGGCGTGGTATCCAACATATTGATGAAACTGTGTACCCATTGTTCTCGAGGAACGTCACTCCAAGCCTCTTCGTAGCTGCGTATGTGGTCCTTTGGGTAGCTTTGACCTATGTATCTTACTTCGTATCTTCCTACTTGTGCTGAAAACCACGCTGTCATCAAAGTTCGACATTGTGTCCAGTTTGTGATGTTTCCCTTGTGCATTCCCCACCATCTTGCCAGTGTGGCCTTCATGGCCTCATCCATTGCCAACAACCTCTGTTGTGTTGGTACACTTGTCTCAATTTTTGATAAGAAGTTCTCTAAAGGGTTCAACCCATCAAATGTGGGTAGATTATTCACTGCTGTGCCAATCCAACGAACTTCTCTAGTTATCTTAGCACATCTTCTTATAGATACTTCATACATCTGGTTCTGCCAGTTCTTCAACGCTTCTTATGAGTCAGATGAACATGTGCTATCACTTCGCCAGCTTAGGTTTCCATCAGCTGTAGGGTTGATATAATCCTACTGTCTGGCTGTTAATTTGTAGATGTTTTCCAGTTCAAATGCATGGTCTTCTTCTTTGATAGGCTCTGTATATCGGGGACCCTCATCTGGATCTAAAGGTGCAATGACCCTAAGGCCAACTTTCTCAAATTTCATGCGTCTTTTCTTTAGATCAACAATAGTAGAATTGTCAAAGGCTCAATCAATTCCTAACAATGTGGGGTAAGGGAAATTATCATCAACAATTTCAATTACCTCAAAATCTGCAAAGGTTCTTACTCCATCGATGTCCACTGGGACATGCTCTAATCGTCCAAATGGGTTGATGACTTGCTAATTAGCCATGCGAAGCTTGATAGGGGAATATATCAGCTTGGGTTTTTCCATCAGTTCCAAAGTCTACTTGGTCACGACGCTGACCTCCAACCCTAAGTCGAAGACCACATAGTCTATCTCATACTCTCCTATCTGAGCATTCAAGTGTAATTATTTATTTTTCCTTCTCCTTTTTCCAATTTGATGCACTGCCCTATTTAGTAAGTCATATATCTTTCCTAGCTCATACTGCTTGATTAAATCTTGTAATTCTTGTACAATGCCTTTATCTTGAATTAACTTAACACAAGTGTACAAAAACTCCATGAGTTTGCTTACCTCTTTCCCTTCTTTTGGCGATGAATATGGATCAAACGCCCGAGGCATGCCATATTCTTTGATCTCTGGTTGTTTCTTTGATGAAGATCCTTGACCTCTTTTGAACTCTTTTCTTTCCTCCTCGAATATCTGTCTTTCTTTATGAGCATCGAACATCAGGGTCTTTTCTGTAGATTTCCTGACTACGTGGTCGTTTTCAATCCTTCCTTGGGATACTCTGTCTTCTCCAGTAGTAGCACCTCCTCGAGTGATAACAACGAATCTAAGGTCTACTCTGTGAGGTTCAACATATATTAGTTGTACTTGTGGGTTCTACTGAGGTCCTCGTCTTTCCTGAAGTTTAGTCATCAACATAGGGAATTCCTCTATGACATGCTCGAATGAGTTACAGTAACTATAGGTTGTACAAGAATTTTGACAATCCCTTTCCAAATGTCCTAGCTATGTGTAGTTGTAACAGATTATTTGTCCTCGGCCTATACCTCCTCCTCGTCCTCATCCTCTGTACCCACCATGAAAATTGAAGTTTCCTCTCCCCAGAGAGTTGTACTGCGGAGTGTTTCCTTCTTGTTGTACTTTGCCTTGAATCTTGTATATGTCTCTTGAACTTTCATGCATGAGATCATAAGCTCTACAATATCGATCATCATGCCCCATTGATTTGCAAAATGTACAATATAAGTTTGTGGGCATCTGAACATACTTCTGCATGTAGTAGCACTCACTTGGGTGATGCCTATTTCTACATACATCACACCAGGGTAGGTTAACTTGTTTCAAGGGCCTCGACGCCCCTGAGGCCAAGTACTCATGAAATAAGGGACAATGTTCCTTATCATGGCCTTCAGATCTACATCTTACACACCAAATATCTTCCCTTTTGTCTTTTCCCTTATCCTTTGTCATATCCTCAACTTGTAAAGACAAACTAGTTAGCTGGCTCATGATATGGCTAATGCCTGAGCTAGATTCTCCCATCGGTGATGATTCAAGCTTCATGGTGATCTCCAAAGCTTCTGCCTGTGATGCAATCTTCTACTGCATCAGAGGAACTCTTATGTGTGGTAACAGTGCAGTGATGAACCATTCTTTTTTCTGTTCATCGAGGATTTGAAAAGTTAATCGGCCTGTCAGTGTCTTAAATCTCTGGTCGAACTCCCAAACAGGTTCTGCTACCCTTTGTTTAATCTCTTTTATTTTTGTAATACATTGTGACTCCGAATTAGGTTTCTTAAACTCTGCAATCAACACATTCTTGATCTCAGTCAGGGGCTTAGGTTGTGCCAGTCCTTGGACCAGTTTCATGTACCATCTCAGTGTGCGATCCCTTAGCGTAGTGCTGAACTGGGTTCTCTTGATGGCTTCATCGATGATACTTTTAATGTTCCATACGACTTCACATAGAAACCAATGCTGATCTAGATCTTTATATCCATCTCCTCTAAAGATAGGGAGTCTCATTTCATCTACCATAGAGCTGACTAGGCTTCTTGTCTGAGTAGATGCTAAGCTACTAGCAACAATACTCTGAATATTCTGGTGGTTCTGACAATTATGACTGCTAAGTGTTGTTGGGACAATAGGAGAATTAACGTTACTTACTTTAGTAGGTCGTGTAGTTCCTGAGTTTTCTGGCTCTCTTTGGTGTAGTTCTTCAGCTTCCCCTTCTTCTATTCTGGTGGGCTCTGGATTCTCTTCGTCAGTTAGATCTACCTCTTCTCCTTTGTAGAAACCCTCTTCTCCATAGTTTTTCTTAAACAAGTTCTCAAGGTGAACCCCTCAGAGTACTTTTCCACTATGCGTATGTCCTGCTTCTGTGTCGCTGTCGCTGTCCAAGATTTTGAACATTATCCTTTTCTGGTTCGACCAATCTACTGTATCTTCAAGATGTGATTTTCATGCAAGAGAACCTTGATTCTTAGCTTCATAAAGTGCAAAAATTTTCCTTTGGGTCCTTTGAAAAAGTATCTCTCAGCTTGGCTATACGATTTTTCTCTGTCCACAACAAACTCGGTGATATACCCTCCAATGGTACTATCAAACCAATGATCTACTGGTCTGGATACAATGTTGTCAATTCTCTTAACCTTCTGGATCAACGTCAGTGTCCAAACCACGAGAGGTCTAGATCTGATCTCAAATTGTGTGTCAGCTAACCTAGCCAACCACTCGTGTAGCTCCTAATGGATTACTCCAAATAAGATCTCGTGAATGTCGGTGAAGATGTATCTTTGTAGCCAATATTCAGTACTCAGTTTAGGTTTCTTGTTCTAGGCTTCAACGAAGTCCTTCTCTTGATCCTCTATCCACTTCTGAATCTTTGTCTTCGATGGGAACCACCTTGACATTCCTTAAAAAGATTTATGTCCTGGCAACAAAACCATTTGTTGGCACAAGGGCAGACCCAGGGTTCACTCCAAGAGTGCACCAACAAGCCCTAGCTATTGGCCCTTTTGGAAACACCTGCGAAGCAGATGCAGTCTCACCCGAAGCAACAATGGGGGGGTTGAAAGACAGAGATGTCTACAACCAGGGGAATATCAAGGGGATCTTGTATAACAACAATCACAGTATTCATATATCATTTACCAGTGAAATCTACTCTGTGCAACTCTAGATCTTAATCTAACACAGTAATGAAAATAACAGTATAATAATGACAGAGATAAAAGCATTAATCGCTAACACAACACAAGATGTACATGGTTCACCCTTTCTCTAGGGCTACGTCCATAGAACTGTGCTTATGATATATTAAGATAAAGCTTACAGTTCTGATTTGTTCTCTTGGCTAGCAGATCCTCTCTCTCCTTCTGTCTTTCTCTCCCCCCTCCTACGCACCCAGCTGGAGGATATGATCTTCGCACCCAGCTGAAGATCTTACAATACTAGAAGGCTTCAAGACTCCTCTCTCTCAGTATAATGACCTCTCACCACAGTAATAGAGCTAAATCAAATAACAATATCATACCCTCCTCTAGTATCGACCCTACCTAGGTCCTCTCAACCTTTATTTATACATTATAGTCCCTTACTGACAACCTTAGGCCGAAACCTAGGTGTCAAAACCCTAATTACCAAAACCCTAGGTCAACTTGATCCTCTTTTTCTAGACTTTTCCAGCCTGTCTTTCCTTCCTTCTTGTGCGGTGCTCCAAAGCATCCAATGGTGGATTTTTCAATTTCCCGAGTCATCCTAGGTCCATCTTCCTTTATGATCTGTCATCCTCGATCTCCTCATACAACAACTTTCTTTTCCACACTTTGCTCCATCTTTTCTGCTCTTTTTCGCATTTCGACCCAGTGACAGTCACTGTGTCTCTCGCGAAGTTTGATTTTTACCTTTTCTTCCTTGTTCTCCTTTTCCTTCCATAGCCAAGGGCCAAAAGACAGAATAAAACCAAGAGTTCGACTGGATTCCACACAAAAAGTACATTTATGTGGATTCAAACGTATGCGATAATAATGACAACATAGGAAAATGGCCCGCAAATGTGTTGGGTGATCTTGATGACACATGGAATGCGTTAGTAGATCGTCTAGGTAGGGTTGTACGATGTGCTTAATGTCATGAAAAGCGTAAGACATAGCACGCTGAAAGGTCACACCAAAATTTTTGAGGCCAAAGGGTAGTTTCTGGTAGGCAAAGTTTCCCCAAGGGTAAATAAAAGCAGTCTTGTGTTGATCCACTGGTAAAATATTGATTTGATTATAGCCGAAGAAACCATCCATCAAGGAGAATATTTCACTCCTGGCACAATCGTCAACGATCTGGTCAATGAAAGGGGTTGGATAATTGTCCATAGGAAAAGATTTATTTATATCCCTGTAATCTACACAAACGCGGATCATGCCTTGTTTCTTATTTACCAAAACAAGATTGGATACCCAATTGGTCAAAGCCACAGGATAGACAAAGCCAACCTTAAGAAGTTTTTCAACTTCAAGCTTGACAACAATAACTTTACGTGGATGTATTGGGTGAAGTCTCTGCTGAATGGGTTTAGCATCCAGATAAGTCTTAATCTCATGCACACCAATATCGGGATCAATGCACGACATTTCTTCATAACTCTAGGCAAAAACATCATAGAATTTTTGAAAAAGTGATTTATAAGTGCGAACCTCATCAGTAGAACACGAGGTACCGATATGAACATTTTCCATGACTCTGGGTTTAATCGATATGTCAAGAGGAACAATAGGTGAAATGTTACTCATGTTCCCTTCATACAAAACATCATGTGTTGACTCAAGCACAAAAGAAATAACAACAACGGTCGACAGAGTCGAAATCCGTTGGTAGATCTCTATGGTATCACATTCTAGGAAGAGGATAGAATGATGATTCCCATCATCCCATGGAGTATCGTCCATAGAAATGATTGACATGATCATTTTGTCAGTGGGAAATATCATGTGGAACACATCAAGAGATTTATCACAGAGAGAAGGAGGAGAAGTAGTTGTTAATTGAATAGCTTGATACGTTGATTCGACTAGACTTAAAGGGATGTGGTCGCCACAATGAAGATAATTACCAGAGTTAGGTACTATCCATGAGTCATATGAATCGGGGGTTTCACGAAAAATGGTTGAGATCATGTTAATTGAAGTGACAAAAGGAGGAATAATATGGGGTGGTGGAATAGGAAATGTACCCATCAAAGTTGAATCTTTTAAAAGACCCATGCCAACATTCTCATAACTGGGAGGTGTCTTCGAGATAAAAGGCATGTTGCTAGTACGAGAATCGGAATTAAAGAAGGCCAGTTGGTCGACAATAACGCCCTTTCATTGGTGTGAGAAACATAACAGACAGAAAAGGGTAGACACAACTGCGTGCATGGAATAAATCCATCTACGACCAAGTAGAAGGTTATAATCAAGAGGTGCATCAAATACCTCAACCTCAATATTGATCGATTTACCTTCTAACGTAATAGACAATGAAGGAAGAACACCGTAAGGTTTAAAACCTATACCATTGAAGGCATTAAGAGTATTGTGTGACTCGGTAAGGGAAGGAGAGATAATAGCCTTCCACCAAGTAACGAACATAACACAAGCCGAGGCTCCTTCATCAATAACGGTTCAAAATATATTTTTGTTTTCCACAACAACTTGGATCTGAAACGCTAATTGAGGAGGAAGCTTTGGAATATGATATTCCAAGTAAAATATTATCAAATTGGTATCGGTAGGATCAATTCCACCAATAGCCTTTAACAATGCCTTTCGTTGAGTAGAACAACTTTGAAGGAATTCGAGATCCGACATCGCAGAGGGTTCTTGTGCAAGGTCTTCTACAATACTGTAGTTTTGGGGAACACGTGCGTGAGGATTAAACAAAGACTTTCGAAAAATGCCCTGGGATGAGGGCAAAGAACTGTATTGAGACCCGATCATTCGAGATGAAGAGGGTTGTTTGGAGGTAAAGTTGGAGGAGGAGGTTGAACCAACGATGGTGGTAAATCGTCAACTTTCTTTTTTGACGGAGAATAATTTTTGTCTCGAGTTGTGACTAAAACTTCATTCTTCTTGGAGTCACTAGTACACATAAGGACATAATATGTGGTAGAAGGAGAAGGTTGGTCATGAATGACCAATTGGGCCTGCTGCTGAGAAGGAAACGACTGTGACAAGACAATAGGCGTAGAAGACTTCCCGGTCCCTTGCAGGAACTTAGTAACCTCAACACGTCATGGAAAATATTTCGTATAATGATCCCCACCAAAAATAAAGCAAGGGTAAAAAGGTTTATATTTATCTTTGTCATCAGCGGGCTGTGTTTTGGGATTCTCAGATTGTTGATTATTATTTTTTTCCTCCTTATTCTTACCCTTCCCTTTCTTTTTATTTTGATTTTTACCGGTAGGTGTAGATTGAACCGAATTAACTTCAGAAGTTTTGCCAGCATAAGGAGTAGGAGTAGGAGTATTTTTTACATTAGAAGTGGTAGACTTGGAATTGTTATGGCTGGCATGTGTAGACTAAGTCTCAACGTGAAAGGTTCCAATCACACCATCATCAACATGAGAAGCTACTAGAGGTGTTGGGGTAGGATTCATGGAAGGATGAGGGGCATCAAGGATCAAGTCGTAACATGTGCCTATTTGTGAATAAATGAGATCTATATACTGAGCACGACTAATCACCTGCTCTTTAGTGACGACACCACCCATGACAACATCATGGGCTATAGGCCCAATGAGCGATTTTGTAAACCACTTAGCCAATAGTTGATTAGGAAAGGGAAATTTTATTAAGCGTGTTCTCCTCCTCCACTCATGGATGTGATCATAAATATGAGTGGAAGAAGATTGTTTAAAAGAAATCAAAATTTCGGTTCCCATATCATATCGAATTGGCAACTGGTAATGTGTTAAGAAATCCATGGCCAGGTTATTAAAGTCATTAAAGAAACCTTGTCGTAACTCAATGTACCATTTGGCTGTCGAACCTATGAGAGTTCATTGGAAAATTCGTAATCTAATAGAGTCATCCATCAATGAGTTGGATGAACACCAATGATGGAAATTCATGACGTGATTATTTGGGTCTTCTCTTGATCAACCGTCAAAATTAGGAATGTCAGATGGTAATTTGGATGGTATGATGGGCCAATAAAGAGAATGAAAAATATGATCATTCAAAATCCTAGATAAATTTGGTAAATCCAAAGTGGTAAGAAAAGGAAACTATCCATTCACTTGAGGAAACTGGTAGTTTTGAGGAAGTAACCCCATAGGTATACCAGTAGGACCATAAGAAATATGTATATAGTTATATAGTCCTGACAGATTTGGTTGTGGAGGTTTTTCATTAAGATTAGGTATGTTCCCTTAGAAAGGAACATTGGACTGAAAATTTTGACCCCAGGTAGGATTCATAGAACCTGGATACGGTTGACCGATATTAGGGGTACAAAAGAATTAACTTGAGGATGTTGCCCCACAGACAGTTTTTTATTCCCTTGGAAAGGAAGATTCCAAGGTTGAGATTGTAACACAAGTATATTTTGTCCATAAATTGGATTATGGCCTCCAACTTGAGGTTTCCCCCCAATCTGAGGTTTCCCCCCAAACTAAGGTTGCCCCCAACTTGAGGTTGACCTCCAACATGACTATAAAAACCAGAAGTGAGAGAATGACTGGTGCCTCCAACTGGATTAGAGCCACTAGGGCCAGATCCTCCAAACAGAGATGGAGGAGGGACATAAGCCCCCTTGGAGAGAACCTAGGCACGTGTAGGAACAAAATGACTTGCAACATTATACCCAGGAGGAACAAAAAGTCTAGACCCTTCGAGTGGATTCTAGGCAGGAATAACAATGGAAGTATTCAAAGCGTTATACCCAGGGGGAAGTGACGAATTTGGTCTAAGTGGAAGTTGTTTTCGAATAGGAGCTTGAGTGACAACCACATTTTCGATAGAAATGGTCATAGCTTGTGGGACCATAGTAGAATGGGCCATCTGGAGAGGAACAATTGAGTGAGAACCAACCAACAATTGGTCTGAAACTGTGGTGACATTACTGGTTATGCCAGTAAAATGGTCTAAAGGTATCATATAGGTAACAAACATCTTAGGCATTTTCGATGCCATAGGTTGATTAGAACTCGTTCCTAGTGTGCCATAAAGATCACATACTGAAGAAGGGATAGAGATAGGATTAAAAATTCCAGCAGGGTGAGCCGGGGTTCTAAATGATTCAATTTGAAAAAGTGGATCATCTACTCCAGACCCTGCGTTAGGTCCAATAGGTACTTCAATATTATCAACAACAACAATTTCTTCCGATGAGTTCATCCGAAGAAAATGTGCATCGTTTCTAATACTCAATAACATATTTGGGGGAAGTCTGAATACCTCTAAAGAATCTGAAACAATTCAGAATCCCTCTAAAGGGTGTGAACTTCCAACCTATGAGGTTACTTTGTTATTGACTGCTCCATCAGGAGAGCCCTCTGGTGAGTTAGGAAGAAAAGGAAGGTAACTTTCCGGATCTTCTGGAGGTAGCCCTTGCATCCTACGTGAACGACGAAGGATGATGTTGGCTGAACCAAATAAAGAACGGGACAAATCTATGGCCAACTAGAGAAACAAACAATACTCGCTAATAAAATCTAGAAATCAAACCAAGCAAACAAACCTTCTTATTTCGAAGTCAGTAGTTGGTGATGAAATCCAATGTCGTGAAATCAAGACAAGAAGGGGTTGAGATAAAGTGGGTGGAAACGTTATGTTGATGACCTACTTAACGGACTTACACGCTAGTTCAAGCTCCCACACATAATCATGGGTATACCCTTAAAGGATCCCGAGTGAGTTTGGCCAACGTCGATTCCAGGTACCGTAAAGACTTGCCCCTCCACAGTCACCTTGTGTAAATACCCTAAAGAGATAGGCTACTAAGGTTACCAATTACAACAATGATTCCAGGGGAAACAATCAACAGTTCAATCCACACACAAAGGTAGGGTATCTAGCCCAAAATCAACTCGAGAAGCTCCCACACATAATCATGGGTATACTCTCAAGTGACCCCCAATAATACACACAATCTCTACACTAATACCAACAAAGAAGGGTGAATAACTCTGCCAGTCCTAATGCGACCTCATGATTGACCCTTGTGTTAGAAGGGCTTCCTAAGACAAAATGCAGCAATTGGATTTTAAATCTCCCTGTCACAAGATATTATTGCGTGTTTTGATGCTTCAGAGAGTGTGCCTTACAACCTATTCCAAGGCACTATCCTAGCTAATGTTGGTGAAGAGAATTCCTAGAAAATAAAATTTGCTAATAAATTTTAAAATTACGTTGTATTTTAAAGGCTGTTATTTACTCAAAAGGGAGATAGGATGAAACTGATGATGTTGTGACCTTGACCCAATAAAATTCAAGAAGAGATGAATATGCAATATTTCAATTCGATGAACTCTAATTATAGTAGGGAGAATATATTTCTTTTGAAGTACAAAGGCTACGAAATGCAATTTCTCAATTCTTGAATGAACAAAATCCCAAACAATCATGAACTACAAAATTTTCCAAATTATCTCTTAACAAGTATTTGTAATGCAATAATTTTCTTATGAAATATTGCTAAAAAGAATGAATGACTTCATTTCTTCTTTTCCCAAATCAAATCAGAGATGTAATGAAGAAAATAAAGTGTAATCCAAGAAAATTAACACACTCTCAACACAATTCCCAAATCAAACTTGTAATGTGTACAAAAATGAAAATGATTGGAAATCCTTTTGTCAAATGCAAACAAAAATGTCTCTCGATCAACAAACAATATGGAAAGTAAAATCAATCCAAAATCTTAAACAAATCAAAGAACCTTTGTCAATCAAGCAATTAGGACCAAGACCCAGAGATTATACCCTTGTGACAAAAAATCATAAGTCAAACTTGCAAAATTACAAAGACAAATATTCAATCCCTAAAAACCAATCAAATGCAAGTTTTAAACTCATAGATCAATCAAGCATTGGTATAAAAAATTCATCCCAGGAAACTGAGGCAAAAATGGGTGAAAAAAGGAAAATTGGCTCACTGCAACAATTCCTACAGGAATCATCACAGGCTGACAATGGGGTACATTGCAACGAGCTAAGGTCATCCCAGGATGCCAATAGAGCATAATTAGATGTCATCGCACTGGTTTTCACAAGTAGGGTGCGACGTCAGAGGGTCATCGCAACCTGTCTATATAGTACAATGCGACGATCTTTGTAACTAAGGAACAAATGGGAGAAAGGAAAAAAATATGACTGAACTTTCAGACCCTGGGAGTCCAAATGGATCATCCACAGACTCAGAGAATGAATTTAACCTGAAGAAGGCAAGCTAAAAGCAAATAAGAACCAAAAAACCAAAAAAAAATCGATTCCCCAGTATGGTTGCCAATTTTGTTATTGGATTAATCGGTAAATGCAGACATAAACAGATCTCCCTATATCACACTGGAAACTAGAACAAAACGTAACAAAATATAAGACTTTCCCTAGGATCTAATTATTAAGTTTACTAGCTAACAAGAGATAGACAACATACATTTTAAATGACGTTTCCTCTTTCCATTTCCATTCTAGCTCCATTCCAATGCTCCTGTGATATTGAAACTGCAAGGGAACACAAGCCAACCAAAGTGAAAGCAACATAATATACTCAATAAGAACCTATGTATGTGATCAAGGAATCATACAATAAAACAAGACTAGTTTTATGGGAAAGAAACATATCATTGTATCATATAAAATAGAAAGTGGAGAATACAACCAAAGTCTTGATGTTGCAAGGTCCCCTTTCGATGGCCCTTTGCTCCAACACACACACCTTCTCTCCAAATCCTTTGAATGAAGAAGATCCACCATGTATCTTGTAGAACTAAATCAAATCTCTCAAGAGGAAGTATAACTCTCCATACAAATCTTAGCCTATTCAACCTTAGCCTTTTCAATGAGAGATCCCTCTTTATATAGTGTGAAAGAGAGATGGATGAGGAGATTAGGATGATCCCACCAAATCAGAGAAGAGAGTAATATCCAAATCAGAGAAGAGAGTAATATTCTAGAAGATCCCCTTCTAGAACATTCATGAAATTTGACTTTTCCCAAGCTTAAATCATCGTCGCACCCTACATACTAAGCAGCTTGCAACAATGTCGTAGTCCAAGTATAGTGCAACATGTGACGATCATGCATCATTGAACCCTATGAATAGAGAAGCATGCGATGACCTTCCTTCATATGGTTTTTGGTAGAGGAAATAAAATCACTTTTCTCATGTAGAAAGACTCTTTTCATATTTTTAGGGAACATGAACACATGATGTCAATAGATCATCGACGTGACTAAAATAATGTGTAACAACCCCCCACATGGCATCTTCATGGTCCCATGTTGCATCCTCCAGACTGTAGGATGTCCACTACACTTTTACCAACACGATGGCTCGATTCTGGAGCACCTTGACCTTTCTGTCCAATATGCACACTCGATGAACCTGGAAGTCACTATCTTGCTCCACCTGAATCATATTCCAATAAATTACATGATTAGCATCAATAACATATGTTTTAAGAAAAGACACATGGAATAGACTATGAATTCACATGGATGCAAGCATGTATGCAACATGATAAATTCTCTCCAAGATTTCAAATGGTCCACAATATCTTGCTGCTAGCTGTGGGTAGGTCCCCAATTTAAGTGAATTATTCTTAGCTTTCACTTTTAAGAATACACTCTTTCCCACTTTAAATTATTTGTGTGTTCTACCTTTGTTTGTATAAATTTTTTGCTTGTCTTGAGTAGCCTTTAAATTATTTATTATTTTCATCATCTACTCTTCCATTTCTTTGATCAATTCCAGCCCAACCATTGCTTTGTCTGCTGGGTTATCATAGTTGACTGGTATGTTGCACTTTCTTTCATATATTTCTTCAAATGGGCTCATCTTCAAAGACGCATGATCTCCATTATTACAAGCAAATTCCACTAAATGCAAATAGTATTCCCATTTTGATGGTTTGTTCATCATATACATTCTCAACATATCATTAATTACCTGATTGACTCTCTTTGTTTTCCCATCCGATTATGGGTTATATGTTGTGCTAAAATTCATATTTGTCCCAAATCCTTTAAATAATCCCTTCCATAAATTTGACATAAATTTGGGATCTCTGTCAGAAACAATTACCTTAGGCACACCATGTAGCTTGGGAATTTCTCTCATTTAAATCTATGTAATGTTAGTTGCCTTGTGAGTTAGCTTTATTGGAATAAAATGAGCAACTTTAGTTAGCTTATCCACCACCACCATGATGGAATCATGCTCCTTCACTGTTATGGGCAAGTTGGTGATAAAATCAATTGTCACAACTTTCTATTTCCACATTGGAATGGGAAATGGTTGTAGCACTCTAGCTAGATGTCTGTGCTCAACTTTTACCTTCTAACATTCCATGTAACATCCCCACTATAATCCCCAATTTAATTAATTCTTAATGTAGATACAATATGTGGCTATGACCAAGCGATGCAATATACAAATTATATTTCTATGTTTTAATAATAAAATGTGATACCAGATGCTAAGGCGACATGGAAAAATATGGGGGATAAATTGATCCACAAGAGGGGGGAGAGTCTAGGATAATGGTCAAGAGGAATCCAAGGGGGAATTACCCATGTATATTAATTCAACTCATTTTCCAAATTTTCTATTGGTATATGATCCTTCTAATTTTTTATTGAGTGTTCCCAAAGTGAATAATTGAATACATGTAAGAGGGTGGGTGTGAGTGGTCACATCCCATAGTTATTGGGCATATGGAGGCTGAGTACAATCATCTTGGGGAAGTGTGTGAGTCAAGAAAGGCAAGTCAAAGGGAGAAAATTTAAATGGGTTGGGATGATAGTTTTATACATGTTAGAGCAAGATTTGCCTCACCCTATGTGATCTCGCAGAGAGGGCCTTATTCCATTTCCCTATGCAGACTCACCTTCCCTAATTGATAAATCCAGATAAAAAAATATAAGTTTATCCACTTATACACATATTGCACCCTATACAACAAGCGTATACACATGCTTCTCCACTACAACCCATGTACATCGAGATTTGTGCCAGAAAATCAAAATTAAATATTGGGTTTCCATGTCACGACAGGAGATCTCTGATCCTTGGCCTTCCATATACTGTAAACGTTCCGACTCGGCCCTTCAGTTGTGTTGGGCCTCAGAAATGTCACATTTATATCCTCTTTTCCCTTCACCATTCCTTACATTTCATCGTCCCATTAACCTTTTATCATACCATTTCCATAATGATACTTGGGTTTTTCCTTATTATTTTCCATTGTATTCATTTTACCATAAATGATACTCTTGGGTTTCTCCTATTATTTTCCATTGTATTCATTTTAGTATTATAAGTGAATTTGTATTTAAATATTAGAAAAAAAACATATTTTCATTACATATCAAGGTTGGATGAGTTTGATGATGTGTGTAGGCATATGTGAATATTTCAACAAAGTCAAATATTACCACCTAGCCTCAAATTCGAATTTCATCTTCAAGCTTTGAAGCTTTGAAGAATATTTGGGACAATCATTCAAGCATATTCAAAGGAGAAGGTCATGGAAGATTTGGATGGCATATCCTATCTAAGATATGTGAGAGATGCGTGGAGGATTTGAAGGGATCATATCTTCTAATAATGGGAAAGTAGTTGAGAATGGTTGAGAGAATAGTGGATCTATAATTATAACACTCTTCAAGACTCTCATGTATATAAGAGAGTGTTATCTCTTCATGAGGATCATCATGTTATTCACAATTGGAGATTAGTTTGGGAGTTAGAATCATGTTATTCATAATTTAGTCTTGTAATTAGGAGACGGGGATTCTTAGCTTTGATTCTTATCTTTGTTATTCTTTCATACTTTGTCATTTGACTCTTGTAATATAATTTGAGATTGATATATTGTGTGAGCTCACATATGTCTTTTTTCATTCAACTCTTCACATGTTGTATTGCTTTCCTAGATTAATTTCCTGCTTTCCTAGTTAGTTTTTCAATGCTTTCCTAGTTAGTCTTTCAATGCTTTCCTAGATTAATTTCTTTTCAGCAATTTATATTAGATTACTTCTACTTCAGTCCTGCATATATAGTGTGTGTGATTTGTAAGCCTATGAACCTCGGATTGAAAAATTAAATAGTTGGGAAAGTACTACAATAGAATTAAACGATAATATTTCCGCCTAACATTTTGGCGCCATTGCTAGGGAAGCACGATGGATTGAGGTTTAGTTTGATTAGTCATGCTCCTAACTTTGAGGTGACATATGGGTAAGGGAATGTAGGGAGTATTTCAATTCCTACAAGTGTAAGAGTGTTTCAATTTCTACAATTTTAGCAAATTCAATTTTTGCAACAATGAAGAGGTTTTCATGTGTTTTAGCAAGTGTGATTTTCATTTTTTATTTTTGATTTGGGTGCTGTAAGAACCCCCTTTTCAATATGATTTAACTATGAGTATCAACTTGGAACATCTCGCTCAGATCCTTGCGAAAGCTGGGATTTCTTCTTCTCAGGAAGAGGAGATCTTGAAAGCAACCCAGAGCTTAAATACTCCTCCAGAAACGAATGAGGAATCAACATCTGAACAACTTGAGGAGGACAATGAGGAGCTGCAACATGATCTGAGCGAGAGAAACTACGTCAACGAAAGCTATATCGAACGATGGTTTCAAGAGACTACCGGGTTAGATTCTTTTAATTTTTCTTTTAATTTTGTTAATTTAGAGTTTCAACAACTAGATTCATTCATTCTTGTAAAATTCCATTATTCATTTGAAAAATTACCACTAAACATATTGTTGTTACTGTTACGTGCTTGGCTCCACTGGAAATTTGCCTCCATGTAACCAATATTTAATTCCCAATTAACATAGAATAGGAAGGCTAACGAATAAAACAATGTTTTTGCTCTAATTTCTTTTAGTAAGTATGATCTCCTCCGTGCTTCGTGCGATCGCGATGATCAAAAAATAAAGATGATTTTGAATGAATGTTTTTGTTTCCATCCTTTGACCTACAAATAAAGCCAGTAAAAAAAAAATTAACGAATAAAAACTAAACCAATTTACATGCTGCTACAACATGCTGATACAACGAAAATTTTCACTGTTACAACATGCTGATACAACAAAATTTTACATGTTGTTACAGCATGTTGAAACAATGAAATTTCTACATGCTAGTATAGCGACATTTTACATGTTGTTTCAACGAAATTTGACTTGCTAAAACAATGACGTTTTTGCTAAATTTGCAGATCTGCCAAAAAAATAAAAAACAATAAAACAATAAAACGTTAGATGAATAAAAACAAAATGAAATTTTACATGTTGTTACAACGAAATTTTTACATGCTGTTACAACATGCTGATACAGTGAAATTTTTACATGATGATATAATGAAACTTTACATGCTGTTACAACATGCTGATACAATGGAATTTTACTTGTTGAAACAATGACGTTTTTGTTGTAACAGTGATTGAATAAATTTGCAAATCTGCAAACAATAAAACAATAAAACATTAGATGAATAAAAACAAAACAAAATTTCCCATGCTGTTACAACGAAAATTTTACATGTTGTTACAACATGCTGATACAACGAAATTTTACATGCTGTTACAGTTGCTGAAACAATGACGTTTTTGCTATAACAACGTTTGAACTATGTCTTCTTGGTTTGGTTTATTTATAGTCTTGATGTCATCCTTTCACTAGCCTCATCCTTTCGCCAGCCTCATCCTTTCACATTTGGCCCTACACACTACAACCTGCCAATAATCAAATCATCAAAAGCTAAAGCTCTTGTTTACAAACCCAACCAAATAAAAATAATGATAAACAATATTGATTTAAAATGTCAAAGAATCAATTAAAATTGTGAATCCCGGTCATAGTCTCAGCTAAAAACAGATCCTTCGTATCTTGAGATCCTGGTTGTTGCAAATTCCTTGCCATATTTTTCGTATTTTCTAAGTCTAGTTGGGAGCAAATTCTTTAATGCTTATATGGAAAGAAAGGCTCATCAAAATCCATGGAAAGATAAACTTTCTTCGTTGAATTAGGAGGGAGATCTTGTGACAATCAAACACAATCTTTTTCTTATTTTCCCCATAACAGATTCATTACCATGAAATATGGGCCACATCCTAACTGCGTAACTGTTATTGATTATCTTTTAAATATTGTTACGATCAATATGAATTTTTAATAAATTTTCCCAACAAGATTATTGTTAGATCTAAATTCTGATTTCTATTGAGATATGTTCCCAACCATATTGTTGGATATGCATCAAAATTTCTTTGTCAAAGTAACAGATGCTCAAGTTTCACTTAATTCAATCAAAAAAATGGTTGGATCATAGATTTGTGAGCTCTAGGTGGATGGATTACAGATTCGTGAGCTACTTATCCATTTTAGTGATTAACCAACAAGCTAGAAACAGACAATTAAAATGCACGCAGCTCACACATGCAATTTGCTCTGAAATTTTTCGTCAATTTGCAGACAGTCATCTTCGGGTGCAATTTTGGAGCAAACCGTGATGAATTTTAAAACTATGGCACATGGGTTTTGTGCAGAAGGGTCTCATTTATCTGACACATGAGCGGTTTTTGAAAAATTGGCTTGGTTTGAGAGCAGTTCTGATTTTTCAGACCCTGAAGAAGGTAGATTTTGGGATGGCCGATTTTCCAACATGGCACACAAACACAAGCATCCTGAACTTCAGTGGGATCGATTGACAGAGCTTTGATTGAATGCATGAAAGAGAAATATAAAGAGAATAACTCAGAATCGTGGGCATAATGTATCAATTTAGGAGGGCAAAGTTAATAAAATTTTAATAAAATATTTGTGCTCTCGGCATCAATGAATAATGTATTTTTGCAGGCTCTTCAACACTCTACTTGTTTCTCTACGCAATATTTTACTTCTTCACGAAACTGGAGACTTTAGTTTGCCTAATTTTCATTCTTCCAAGGTCAAATAATATGCAGGTCTGGTTGAGTAACTCTTACAATGCACTTTATTTCATTTGTTTTGCTGTAACAAGAAAAACAATAAAAAAATTAATAAAATCATAAAAAAAAAATGTCCAATTGATATCTTGCAAATATATGATTTATTATCCATGGGAATGTTTGTTTTGTATATTAATGGATTATGCTATATAATGTGCTAACCTTTTATATTATCACTATATGCTTTCTTCGCTTGTTTGTCGAGAACTTGTTGCAAGTATAAAGATTTGGGTCAAAGTGCTAAATGGTGGACATATTCAAACATCTAGATGAGGTAGGTCCTTTTTCTATCTCGCTTTCAGATTAGTTTATGTATCATGTTTCTGGGATAGATTTGATTTCTCCAGTCATACCTGTCTGTTGTGTTTCACCCTAGCCATAGAGATATTTTCCTTGTAACAGAATTGACGACTCCACTGGGGAAAAATCTTCTTTGTTAGGGTTTGAAGTACTTTTCTCTTTAGATTTCTCTCATTTCTATTGTGGTTCTTGTTGTAACATTGCTTGACATCTCTTGCTCACTCTGGGTCTGAGTTTTCAGCCTTCCTCCTGTTATAGCGAGATTTGCCTCACCATTTCTATCTTGCACAGAGGGCCTTTTTCCATTTCCCTATGCAGACTTGTCATCTCGTTTTGATAAATATAGACCCAAAAATATACATTTTTCCACATATAGGCTCCCTATCAGTTATGCAAGATGCGTGTACATTGGATGCTCTACTACAACCCACGTACATCGGGATTTGTGCCAAAAAATACAAAATGAAGTCGGGTTTCCATGTCACGACAGAAGATATCTGATCCTTGTCCTTCCACATACTAGAAATGTTCCAAATCGGCCCTTCAGTTGCATTCTAAAGGCTATAAAAGCACAATTTTGAGCTATGGAAAATGAGAGAAAGAATTCAACTTTGAGAGCAAAGTTACTATGGAGAAATTACTTCATATTGAGTCTACATCCCTTTGTCCCTCAAATCTAAACACAGTGTTCAACCCCCAAGCTCTTTCCCTATTATTGAGAGAGCCTCATTGACTCTCTCTTATGAGATTTCCTTTGGTGGAGCATTGAAGTGGTGGAGGCCCAGTTGGAAGTAACTTGGTTTCTTGGTTTCGAATCGTGCCGACATAGAAGTCTGTAATGTTGTCACTTCTACTGATCAATTATTAATAGAAATATTCATTTCCCGTCCTATTGGTATATTTCAAATGTATGATTACTATCCATGGGCATGTTTGTAATGTTTATTGATGGATTATGATATCTAATGTGCTAACCCCTTTATATCATCACTATATACTTGCTCTTCTCGTTTGTCAAGAACTTATTGTAGGTATAAAGCTTTGGGTCAAAGTGCTCAATGGTGGAACACCATCAAACGTTGGATCGAGGTAGGCCTCTTTCTTATCTTGCACATTAGTTTATATAGAATATATTGGAATTGAGTTGATTTCTGCAGTGATACCTGTCTGTTGTGGTTTACCCTTGGCCATAAAGACTTTTTACCTCGTAACAAAAATGGCGACTCCACTGGGGAGAGATCTTCCTTCTAAAGGTTGAAGTACTTTTTCTTCCTGCATTTCTCCTTTTCCTTTATGTTTCATGTCGTATCACTACTTGACAGATTCTGTTCACTTTGGGTCTGAGTTTTCAGCCTTCTTGCATTTGCATGGCCTTGTTTTAAATCATATACTCTCCTTTTTCCCAGACAGTCGCATATACATGCTTGTTGTCTTACTTCAGGATGTGTATATATGCTTTGTTCTCCTGAGCAGTCGCGTATACCACTTCCCTTTGCTTGTTTGCTTGGTTTAGTGATTGCTAGATGAGTTTTGAGGATTGTTGAGCCTTCTTAGACCTCTGTAGTGCCTGTTGAGTTTCTCTAGGTTGACAGGAAACCTGTTGGGAGTTGAATTTTTGGGCATAGTCTTTCTCTTTTTTTTTCATCCTTGTTGTCCTTGAACCTTGGGTTGTTTTCTTGTCTGCTTGGTATTCTTCTTGAGTTATTTCATTTATACACAGTAGAACTTATATATCAGGTTGCTTTATAGCCCATGCATTTTCTCTTTAATACATTGAAAATACAAAAAAATAGGCATTTTGCATTGGTTAACATTCTTGTCTTTGAGCCCTTATCATTAGCTTAGTTCATTTAGCCAAAGATCACATTTTACTTCTGAATTGTAGATTTGAAATTGGAAATTGCATTGCTTTTATTTGCATATCATTCATTGAAAAGTTAAAGATAGACTTTGCATTATATTCATATCCATTTTCTTGCAGAGTCATAACATCATGAGTTTCGCTTCCATACCATTTTGAGTAATCACGGCCAATAAAATTTATGCTTTAAACTAAAATTGATTAGTCATGATTTTATTTTTTAGGGTGCCCAAACTAGTCTAGGATTTAGTGCCTTGGAATAGGATTTTGTGAGTAAAATTCTCCAAGGCAATTAAATCAACATATGTGTCTGAGATAGGGAGTTGAGAATTCCATTATATAATTGGTAATATCAGGAGGCTCCACTCACACCGGAGTTAATCACGAGGTTGCGTGAAGTTAGTTGAAGGGATAACCCCTGGATACTCACCTAGCGTCAGAGATATTTCTATGGATTTATTCATATTTGGGGATCTTTCTAGTACCCATACCTATGTGAGAGGTGGTGATTTCAAGGTTTCGGGCTTTGATACCCTACCCATATAGTGATCCAAACTTACGAATGCTCTCCTGTGCATCGGTTATATAGTGGTTTATTAGTTACTTGACTTAGGTATCTCATAGGTTACTTGCAGGGGTTATTCTGCTTCTACCCTGGGTCAGATAGGGGTCGGACATCACACAACCTTTATGGAGGATTACCTCTTTAGGGGGATCTGACTGACTAGTTTTTAAGCCCACGAGGACCCCTATAATTGATTATGTTACCTCCAAACTTTAGCGGGGAGTCTCAGGTCCCTCTTGGATGAGACATACCTTCTTTAGTGAGGGAGGCCACTCAACCACTTTAGCCCGTTTGCATGCATATTGGTCGTTTGACTTTTTGGTATGTTCTTTGACTACTAGTTGGCCTTAGGATATATTTTTATTTTGTAGAGTCATAAGTCATCATGGAGTCGGACCAGCTACCTTGCCGGTCCTGTCAATTGTTACAATTACCACCAGTTTTCGAGTTCTTTCCTTCTAAAAGGCATAGAGTTATCAGGCGTGGTACACACACATCCACCTTTCATACTTGTGGTTCCACAAGGATGATTACTAAGCCCAGTCTTTAGAACAATGGGAGTTCTTCGACTCCCATACCCACTATAATTAATGGCACCTCTTTGACTCTTGCAACCACTACAATTGTAGGGTCAGAGGCTTATACCAATACTATGGCTCGTCCTGTAGTTAATGCTTCATCTCTTGCCTCGAACCCTTTTGGGGGTTTAGGACACTCACTGGGTTACAATGTTCAGTTCATCCCTATGGCTTCTAGTCCATTTTCTTATGGTATGCCTAACTTCACGTCGCAGTTTTCGATTTCCATCACAGCCGCTGGCCCTAACGCTAGCTTTTGGATTGGGAGCACTACACCTCCTTACACTCCTTTCCCGTTTGGTGGTTCTCATATTCCCCAAGCGAATCCTAACTTAAAAAGAGCAATGCAGGAAGAAAAAGTACTTCAACCCTTAGAAGGAAGATCTCTCCCTAGTGGAGTCACCATTTCTGTTATGAGGGAAAAACTCTCTATGGCCAAGGGTAAACCACAACAAACAGGTATGACTGTAGAAATCAACTCAATTCCAACATATGCTATATAAAATAATGTGCAATATAATAAAGAGGCCTACCACGATCCAGCGTTTGATGTTGTTCCACCATTGAACACTTTGACCCAAAGCTTTATACCTACAATAAGTTCTTAACAAATGAGAAGAGCAAGTATATAGTGATGATATAAAGGGGTTAGCACATTAAATAGCATAATGCATCAATAAAAATTACAAAAATGCCCATGGATAATAATCATACATTTGCAATATACCAATAGGATGAGAAAGGAGTATTTCTATTAATA
>SNQJ01S0003656.1:12948-33635 GCA_010110895.2 Picea sitchensis | reverse complement strand
GTCGGTATGGTTCGAAACCAAGAAACCAAGTTCCTTCCAACTGGGCCTCCACCACTTCAATCCTCCACCAAAGGCAAGCTCACAAGAGAGAGTCAATGAGGTTCTCTCAACAATAGGGAAAGAGCTTGGAGGTTGAACATTGTGTCCAGACTTGAGGGACAAATGGATGCAGACTTAATATGAAGTAATTTCTCTAGAGTAACTTTGCTCTCAAAGTTGAATGCTTTCTCTCCTTTTCCATAGCTCGAAATTGTTCTTTTATAGCCTTCAGAATGCAACTGAAGGGCCGAGTCAAAACGTTTCCAGTATGTGGAAGGCCAAGGATCAGATATCTTCTGTTGTGACATGGAAACCCGACTTCATTTTGTATTTTTTGGCACAAATCCCGATGTATGTAGGATGTAGTGGAGCAGCCAATGTATACACATCTTGCATAACTGATAGGGAGAGTATATGTGGAAAAATGTATATTTTTGGCTCTGGATTCATCAAAAAGGGATGACAAGTCTACATAGGGAAATGGAAAAAGGCCCTCTATGTGAGATAGCAATGGTGAGGAAAATCTCGTTATAACAGATGCTCCCTAATGTGTGAGATCAGAGGAGTATCTGTGATGGTCGAAATGCATTATAAATAACCCAAAAGTGGAGTGGTAGAGAACCAGTTGGATGAACTCAATTGATTAACACATTATGCATTGACTTTGCATACATGGATACCAAGAATACAATGCAGATCCATGTGGAAAATATACTAAACAAGTGTTCATGGCCATGAATAGGCAAATACAAATGCGACTGTATGCCAAAAGCTGTCATAGTCATGAACAAGGCCCAGTGAAACTAGTCTCAAAATCAATATGAAGATATTTGTATACCATGATGTACAATCTGATCTCCCATGATCACTAAAGTCGAACAGGTGTTGGTCCAATGAAAAAGAAGCAACATCTCAGGAAAGCTGAGACCACATAGTGATGTCTTCAAGTCTTCTACACAATCTGCCAAGGTGCAAGTCTATATCATATGAAAAAAAGAGTTGAGGTCGAACATGATGAGATATCATTTGATTACCGGTCATTGAGGTACACCGATAACAAATGCAAGACAACCTACCAATAATGAAAGTTGGTATCAAGGCACCAAGTACATTTCTACAAGTGTGAATAAAGGAGTTGGTGTCGAACACTTGAGAAATCCATTGATGAGGATACATTGATGTATTTCCATCTATCAATGGCGAGAGAGCCTGCCACTAATGATTGCAAGCCTCAAGGCACTCACGAAACTCTAGGTCCCATATCCAGAATAAATGAGCTGAAGTCGATGGAAAGAGACTCGTTGAAAGGAGAGCATTAAGGCATCTCTCATCGGTCAGCACGAGGAACAAAGAAGGAGCTTCATGATTTGGTGGAGATCGAACAAAGAACATGTTCATGAACCAATGATCCTATGCGTCTTTTGCGTGTACCAAGTGCAAGCAGTATATGAAAAAGACCCTCTGAATAACATCCAATGATGAAAACTGCTGACAAAGGTGAGGAAACCATGAATAAGGCTAATGGAAACCAAGACACTGCATGGATCCCAAAGTGTGAATAAATGTCTTGCCATCAAACACAAGGGAAACCAACCAGTCAATGACCAATGATGAAGTGTTGATTGTTGGGTTCAAGGTGACCTACCAATGATGAAATTAGGGCCAGGGTGCATAATAAGACCATAATATCATGTGATTCTGAGACAAACTGAGGATATGGCCGACATGCAAAGTCAAGATTTCTGAGGAGTGGCTGGCACAGGTTGATAGACTTCCTTTGAAGAAGAGCATGAGACATGGTGGACTCCGACAACATAGACTCAATGATGTGACTATTATATGCAGGAGGCATCAATAATGTTCCTATAGGGATTGGAAGAGTAACCAGTCGGTAGAGAAAACTCTGTAACTAGATCAACTCCCTAAGGCCATGCTAAACCCAAAATTATGATGACGCAAGGACTCAATAACTTTGTGCTCTATTCAAAGGTGACATGACTGTTGCCAATCACAATATAGTACTCCCTTACCGCCCATCTTTTTTTTTGTTTTTTCATAACAAATGAATGCTATGATACAGAGGAGGGAACAAGTGTCGCAAGTAAGAAAAACTAGTTCTAGCAATGGAACGTACCTATGCTCAATGCAGGGGAATGCATGTGGGATATTGACACTTGGGGTGATGTTCCCTCCAGGGTATAGGGTGTCAAATTGCGAAGGATATAAACAAGGCTCTGCTTGATTGAGGATGCAAAAACTGCTTAGGCAACGGTTTATAACGCAAAGTGAGAACCAACTAAAGGCTCAATATTGCAAGCGAGGCCATGAGATAAAATCAAAACTTAACACCAAAAAATATCTTTTTTTATGTCTTTTAGTCTACTTGGTGTGAAAAAAGGGTAAACTTATGCCAAATAGACGTCTTTTCGAATCCAATTTACGAGTGTGAAAAATAAAAGTTCACTCGACAATCTTTTCTATTTTTGATAGCGAGTCAAAAAAAATCTTAACTAAGACTCACGACCTTTCAAATCCAATTTTAACGAGTGTAAAAGGGACAAATCACTCGACAATCTTTTCAGTTTTTTAGACGAGTCAGGAAAGAGCTTAATTAAGACTCATTTTTGGGAGTCCGTGGGTAATAAGGCCGCATGTGTATGAATGAGAAATGAGGTTCATCATAAAGTCATGTATCGAATTATAATGGACTCCTAGTCCTAAGGAAAAAAATCGGCATGGGCACCAAATGACAAAGAGGATCTAACTAGGGTACCCATGTTTGGTAAGTCTCTACCATTTATTAACGATGCTACTTATAGCAGATGGAGAGTTATGCGTCACAATAAATGGGTTTGTACCTAAGGCGTAAAAAGTGGTATTCGGAGGATAATGAAAAATGCACGATGGAATAAATACCTATCCTATATGCTAGGTTATGAAAATACTTGCCCGAGAAGATGAACGACCAACCATGACATTGAAATCCACAAGAAAACTGAGTCAAAACTACACAACCAGCTTAAAACCATTCTTGAATTAGTCCATTAGGTTAAAAAATAGCATGAAACTATATAAAGTGGGTAAAAATAATTTATAATTAGTAATAAAATAAAAAATTATTGTATCATTTTGATTTTTACCCAAATAGTGCAATTTGGACCAAAACTACCTCTAGGATTCAAACGACGATTGCGGGAGCATCGGGCAACGAAATCACAAATCATCTGGATCAGGTAACTCTTCATCTCATCCTCTTCAAATTCAGTGGATTGAATTTTTGAATTAGGTTCTCATTTTTTAATTTCTGAGGGCTCAAATTAGGATATTCGGTATACGCAAGTTTCTTTGTGTAGGTTGCGTGTACGACTAGGTATATGCCCCTATGTTAACCATAGGGAGCGTGTATTGAGCCCTAAACGTGACTGTGGGCAAGTAAGCCATGTATATGTATGCAATTGACAAAAAAGAGGGGTTCTTAACTCAAAATTGATTTGTTTTTTGCAGGATGGTCTTGAAATGGAGAGAGCGAGAGCATGAGGAGGTAGATGCAACTGTGGATTGGGATTTGGTGGCTCAAGCAACTTTAAAAATATGTGGTTTGTACAAGTTTTGGGCTCTAAAAGGAATGAGGGCCCAAGTGAGGTTGTTGGAAATGTTGGTGGGTTACTGGGATCCTGATAGCGAGAGCTTTATCCTTGATGGACAACTGTTAAGGATCGAAGTAGAGGACATCTACTTCTTGAATGGTCTATCATGCCAAGGAGAGGTTGTGGACCTCAAGTCACACAGAGTAGGGAGTGGGATGAAGGGCAAGGAGTATATCGAAGCCCACTGTGTAGCAGGGACTCCCATGGTGGGAAGTCAAATCCCCATCCGGGAAATTAGTAACCTCAGTTTGAAGATCATTGTGCTCATGCTTACCAGGATCATAGGTTTGACCTCATTGCATCAAGCATCAAGACCGCTTATGTTTTATGCAGTGGAGTGTGAGAGACCCACTGTCTATGACTGGTGTACCTCATTGCTAACCAATATGAAAGGTCAGTTGACAGAGTGCAAACAGGGGGGTAAGCATAACTTTGGGGTTGCCTCTATTCTTTGTAGCTTCTATTTTTAGCGGGTTCTAGGTTTGGGAGCTAGAGTGGAGATCCTTCCTAGGGGACCATGTGATCTATCTATGGCATGGTGGATCGAAGTCATGAAACAACAGGGGGGAGGTAGGGTGTCGAAACCCTACAACGATGCTTTTTTATTCTGGTGGTGGAGACAAATCATTGCTCTAGACAACTATCCCTATGCGGGGATTGATTTCAGAGGAGATCCAGATATGACGCTTCCACCATGGGCCGCCTATGGCGCCATAGGTAAAAAGTTTTTACATATTTCATTTTTTTTGTATTTTTGTATTTAAGGAACAAAAATATTTTTGTATGGTGTTTGAATATTAACTAGATACATGTGTAATCGCAAACGTGGGTCCATGACGGCCAGAGGGATTCCTTCAACATAGACGGAGGAACCGGGGAGATGAGGCAGTGGGAGGAGAAGCAGAGAGGGTCTTACAGAACGTGCAGGGTAACCTATCTCGTTTGACATAGAGGATTCCTATGGTTCAGGTAGAGGATCTACCTGAAGCCATGCAACGACAGGTGGTTGGTGTACTTAGAGCATGGGTACAACTCTTCCGGCATCTCACAAATGCCATGGTTTTCTATCATGATGCACATTTGGCACCACATGAGTAGATGTCTTGGGATATGTATATTGGCTGTATATGTATTTTGAGGGTTTTAGCCCCAATTTTTGTAATATAAACACCATATTTTTGAAATATATAAAAGGGATCTTTGGCTTTACTTATATCTTACAATGTGTACATTGATTTAATGATTTTATTTTCTTTATTGATGTGACAAATGCCAATCTAAAACATAGTTAGCGTAGGCATCAAATACATGATTATAAATCCTAGGAATGTGATAATATGTAACAAAATCAAATTGTCATTCTAAAAGACGTACCCATAGGAATCGATGGAGTAAAGTAGGATCACGCACATGGTAACGACTGTTCAATTGACATACTACTAACTAGGAATCTAGGCGAACTTCTAAAGAGTGAATACCATGCAAGATAGCATCGCACAAAAGTTCTATGATGGCGCTATATTCGGCCATGGATGTCCCTAGGCATGCACCACCTGAAGATACTAGCAGACCCTCGGGTGAGTAAACCACCCAAGTGGCATAAGCCAAGTTCCGTGTATGATGACTGGATCTGTTTGCGAATCCTAGGTAGACCGAAGACTCTGTTGACATCTGCCAACAAAGGGAAAATGCGATAAGCAAGCTAAAGATAAAAGAAAAGGGAAAAGAAATGTATATACACTAAATTTAAATTAGTATACAAAGAGTTCCGCCCAAGCCTAGGGCTCAAGCATAGTACCTTTTGAAGTAGAGCCCATTTCTGGGCTCATCCAACTTATTCCCTTCATAATATTCCAACTCATAGGATCCTCTTTCTAGGAGCCATCGCACGATGTAAGGACCGTGCCACATGGGTTTAAACTTGCCTGCCCCTAGCAGTTCTTTGGCTTGATCATACAAGAGGACCAAGTCACCCTCAACATATAACCGAGGACAGACAGACTTGTCGTATTGAACCTTAACACGTTTCTTGTTTGCCTCGATATCCGTAAAGGAATCCCGATGCTACTCGTCAAGACTCTCTAGGTGCACAAGGCATTGCTCTAAATACAAAGTGTCAAGTAGGAGCTCAACTACCAACTTGAGAGAAGGGATTTTTCATTCAATGGGAAGGATAGACTCCACACCATGCACTAACTAAAAAGGAGAAAAACCAGTGGCAGTCTTAACCGAGGTTCAGTATGCCCAAAGCACCAGATATAGCATGATGTGCCAATTGGAGTTACCCTGGCTAACAGTTTTTTTCAAAATGGTCTTGAGAGACTTGTTGATGACCTCTACTTGTCCATTTGCTTGGGGGTAATAAGGGGATGAATTAATGTGTCTAAACCCCAACTTAGATGCTAGTTCTACCATCATTTCATTATGAAAGTGATTGCCATGATCAGTGACAATCTCACTCAGGCTACCGAACCGAGCGATAATTTGGTTGAACACGAAGAAGGCTGCAGTCTTCCCATTGGATTTTACAGTAGGCATGGCCTCAGCCCACTTAGTGAAGTAGTCAGCCACCACGATAATATGTTGGTTTCCCCCAGCTGAAGTTGGGTTGCAATCGACGAAATCTACCCCCCACTTGGTGAAGGGACCGACGGTAATGACTAGGTGAAGAGGGGATAGATGTGAGCACATTTTCTGAGTGAACACCTGGCAGGGGTGACTCTTATTAACCAAAAGGCACATGAAACCCCAAGACATATACATGAAACCTTTAGTGATATTGGCATAGTTCACTATGAAACGACGCAAAATGTTAGCTTTCCCCTGTAAACCTTGAAGTTGTCTAATTGTGGACGGGGGAGGCAACTGAAGTATTGCCTCAACCTTAAGAGGATCTACCATGATCCCAGTCTCGAAAACTAAAAATCCTAAGAGATGACCAATCTTAATGCAGAAGATGAATTTATGAGGGTTTAACCGGATTCTATAGTAACGACATCTTTCAAAAACTAGCCGAAGGTGTATAACATGATCCACTCTCTTGCGAGAGTGAGAAGCAAGATCATCAAGGTAGGCTTTGACTATGTGCTTGAGATCATGAAAAGTGAAAGTCATGGCACATTGGAAGGTTGCTCCGACATTTTTAAGGCCGAAAGGAATTTTTCGGTATGCAAAAGTACCCCAAGGACATATAAATGTCGTCTTGTGTTGGTCCTCAAGTTTGATCTGTATTTGGTTATATTCCGAAAATCCGTCCATAAAAGAAAATATCTGGCTTCTTGCACACTCATCGAGAAAAATGATCAATGAAAGGCGTGGAGAAGTTATATTTAGGACAGGACTTATTTAGGTCATGAAAGTCCATACACACATAGATGGTTCCTTGCTTTTTATTCACGAGAACGGGGTTGGATACCCATTCGATCAAGGGAACCGGGTAGATGAAGCCAACATTAAGTAGCTTCTCCACCTCTGCCTTAATAGCAGGGGCCTTCATAGGATTTACAACTCTAAGACGTTATCGAACAATGTCCCTTGATGGGGATAACAAATGTCCCTTGATGGGGATAATAAATCTCCTTCGGATTCCAAGGAGATAAACCAGTTAATAAAGAAAGGTCTAGGGGTTGAATTATCAACCACTCCTGTTAACACTCCAAGAGTCACTCCCAGACTGAAAATCAGAGTAATCTTGGTAACATAGAAATGTAGATAGATTAAAATAGTTTGAATATGTGGATCAACAAGAGAAGAGTAAAAAGGAGGGCATAAGACTGCTACAAATACATTCCATTGGGCATGGAGTTACAACATCCTACAGATCAAAGGCAATCAAGTCGCCTACTAGACAAAATGATTATGCAAATATGGATAGAAGAATAGAAGGTAAACAAAGAGAAGAATAACCATATAACATAGATCTTTTCTGTAATATAGATTGAAGAGTGCTTGAACAATAATCTGTGATTAACAAGAAATTACCACAAATCCTTTGCAGCTCATGAATTCATTAACCAAAGGCATCTTTTGATCTTCAAAATCTGTAAATATTATTCAAGCAATATGACAAGATAGAATGATAACAAAGAACACAAAGTTTGATAAGCAACTCTCATGAATCTCTAATGGCAGAAATGCTAATTACAACAGGCCCTCAAGCTTACAAATGAGCAACTAAAGTTGCTCCTACTCTCTCAAGACTCTCTTGGCTCATGAATCCAAACCCAAGAGATATTTCCTTCTTTAAATAGAAAATATCATCCTCATAACCTTAGGAGGTTGAATCCCATCTCCTCCATTAGATTCTAAACCTTGGATATAGGTGGCAACAATCAAAGAGACAAAAATCCAACAAACTGTTAATTTTCAAGAATTTGTTGGAAGTCATTAAAAAAATGTTTCCACCTCATGCATGAGGCCTTTGATGGAGATAAATATTAGGTGAATGTGTCCCTTGAAACACAACATATCCTTTATAATCCATTCGAATCCTCCTTGACAGGTGGAAACCTCCCAACAAGGCGAATACCAAAACTGTGACCGCTCCAGGAAATTAGGTAGCGCTGTTGTAAAACAGTTGGTAACACCACTTCTATGTCTAATATATCTCAAACCATACCACATTTTGAAAAACTGAGAGAGGTTTTTGTTATTTGGAATGTTATGAACAAAATTGTCCTCCAATTTTCAAAAATACCTTCTCAATTGTTCATAATCCAAGTTTCAAGTTAGTGACTCAAAACTGGTAAAATAACTCTGCACAATTCATTTTCGGCCATAATTTAGGTAGCGAATTTAGGTAGATCCCACCTATGTGTCTGTGTGCGATTGGGTAGCGCAAATACATGAGTTATTTTTATGCTTGAACTTGGATATTGGGCATAACCCAATATAATATCAATTTTCCTCAAAATAAATAAAATATCCCATAACAATTGTATTCATTTGCCAAAATGAATAATGAAGGATATATGCAAAGCTGAGGCATAAACCAATCTTGTGCTAAAAAATCCTATAAATGGAAGCATGGTCTAACTACAGAATGTTAGCCTAAAGTACCACTAGGTATGACAGACCAAGCTGACCTGATTTTCCTTCTGATAGAAAGAATATGATGGGTCGAGAACCATCCTAGGGAAAAGATATAAGAAAATTGGAGAGGAGAATGTGCGCAGCTCCCAAACAGAGGATGAACAGAAGGCCGCGAGATTGATGCCAAGTGAGCATCTGATAAACCTCTCCTAGGTCCATGACAAAGAAATAAATCTCTGAAAGATGGAGAGAACAGAACCCGAGCGGAAGCTGAAACAGAGAAAGAATCCTTGAGAACCATGTGAGTTCCCTGCTGATATCATGGCTTGGCACGGGGCTGGCCAGAGTGCTAAGAATGGATGCCTCTGAGCCTATGGTCGGGTGGAAGGATGAACACCCACAATCAGTTAGTTGGCTACCACCTGTAATAGATAATTAATCGTATATCTTGTGTATTTAAGTGGTACTCAGAATTAAAATTGGATATCCTATTAATGTTGCAAGGATAGACATGTTTGCTTAATGATTTATACTGTATCCCATTTTGGTGTCTGCTTGATTGTATAATTAGGCAAGTAGGAAATTATATGGATGGGATATGTTTTATACTCATAAATGCTTGCGTCCTGCGGGGGCTTAATATAGAGCCACGAACTGTGAGTTCGTCGATCTTGGGCATAGTTTCATGTATGCGTGTCGACCCTCCTAGTCGTTCTGAGTCCCTTGGATGATGGAGTTTGTTAAATCTCAAGAGATATAGTGCACGTATTCATAGGCTCTCTGTGAAGAAAGCAGAGATCAAGAACCACTTAAGTTTTAGAGATTAAGGAATGAGCGTAAGGGGTGTGTGAAAGAAAATTTCCAAGCATTACATTAAAGAGAAAGAGAGCAAAGCTTTTAAGCCTTTCAGAGCCAAAAAAGCTCAGGAAGAATAGTGAGTTTGAAGTATCGAAAGGGAAGGTTCCTTTGTTCAGAAGACAAATGAATGAGAACTATTCGGGAAGAGCCAAGGTTCGTTGTGACCATTGGATACGATAAGGAGTGTGGGAATCAACCCCTTGAATCCTTCGGACTTCACAAGTTTGGTGAATTGAGAAAGTTCATCATAAGGGAAGTAAAAATCCCCGAAGTTATGAAGTTAATCTGGACCTTAGATCTGAGGATGCCTAGGAGCCATCCTGAATGTCAGATTTATGAGGTAATCAGTCTGGTGATGACCAACTTCAGGAGATTTCAATTGAGGAGTGAGTCAACCTCCTGAAGTCCTGAAGCACTGAAGTCCACCCTAGTTGTTGGTTCTAAGAGACATGTGGCACAAGATCCTTCACTTCGGAGGTTTAGTGCTCTGGAGAAAAATAAATTGTGTGAAGCAAGAACTCCCAAAGGCTGAAGTGTCAGAGTTCATATTGAATGTTGATAGTAGGGGATGTGTGTCTGAAGATCTAACACTCTGGGAGGACTACACTATGGAGGTTTACGTTGCTGAGCACATTGAGATTCCCGAAACACAAAGTCCCAAAGTGATCTGTAGTCATCGATTCATGGGAGACACACGTCAATAGATCATGAACTCTGGGTGAAAGCCTTTTGGGAGAAGGTGAGTGTGGAAAGGTAGAAACTCTCGAACGTCAAAATCCTGAAGTAAACCATGACCATCGATTGCTAGAAGGGTGCATGGTGACAGATCATGAACTCTGGATGAAAGCACTCCGAGAGAACATGAAGAAGAAGAGTTCAAATCATCAAAGCCTGAATAGCTGAAGCAGTCGGGAATCGTCAATCTGTGGGAGGACACATGTCATCAGATCACAGACTACGGGTAAACCCATTCCGAGAGAAACAAAGAGTGAGGAAAATTGAGATCTGAGATATTCGAAGGCCGAAGTCCCGAAGGAGGCGAGGGTCGTTGGTTTAGAGTGGACACGCGGTAGGAATCCACTTACTTTGAGGGGAAGTGAAGTCTGAAATTTGAGATCTCAGAAGTCCAAAGATCTGAAGGAGATCTCGATCGTTGATCAATAAAGGAGCCGAAGGGCTATTGATTTGGTTGAAAGGGCCAAAGTTCCAAAGCGGAAGCAAAATCATTGGATTGGGAGGATTCGTGGCAGACGATTTTCCATTTCGGAGAAATCACTTTGGAATAAATGAGAGTTTGAGAATTGAAACTGCCGAAGGATGATCTCTTGGAGAAGATCGTAGCTGCACATATAAAGGGACATGTGTCAGTAGATCTTCCATTTCGGAAGATTTTCATACGAAGAAAAGTAAATATTTGAGAGTTGAAAACTTTGAAACCTGAATCGCAAAACAAATCATGTTCGTTGATTTGAAAGGGTCAGATCTAATTCACAAGTTTGAAAGGGATAGATCTGAGATGTCATTTTATAAGTACTATCAATATCGTGAGATCAATGGTCACATCGCATTGCGGGGACATAAGGTGTTTGAACTTTAAAAAGTTGAGGGCGGGCCGAAATTGAGACCACGGTATTGACAAAAGGAAACGTAGTGGCTCGTGGTGAATTGCGGGGTGAAAAGCAGTTTGGTTTCAAAACAATCTTGGTCTCACCTACAATCGTGTAATTGGTGTTCAGTCATAACCTGCAATCATATGCAATGGTTTTCAAGAGAAAAAGGGCTAACGCCAACGCTGAGACTTCACTGAAGCACAAAGGAGAAGGTTGCAGGTATCATAAGACCTGCACCAGAGGCCAAAAGGGGCATGTATTTGATTAAGAGGTGAGATTATAAGGGTATTAAAGTCTCATTTGACTTAGATAACCGAAGAATCTTGACCGGAGGGTCAGGATGAGTCCTAGACTTTCCAAATTAGAAATTCTAGATGGAGAATATATCCATTAAGAAAATCAATTTTTTTTTATGCCCCACCGTTGGTGTGTTACAATTACCTCTCCGGGGGGATCTGACCAATTGGTTGTTAACCCCACGAGGGCCCTTATAACTGATTTTGTTACCTCCAATCTTTAGTAGGGAGTCTCAGGCCCCTCTTGGGAAAGACATACCTTCTTTAGGGAGGGAGGCCACTCATCCACTTTACCCCGTTTGCATGCATATTGGCCGTTTGACTTTTGGTGTGATATTTGATTACTAGGTGGCCTTAAGAGTCTATACTGATTCCTCATTATGGATAGTGGAGTCCCTTTGGCTCCCTCATTTACTTCTACTTACCCCATGATGCCTACTCAGTTCATGGGGATAAATCCTCCTATTTCTTATAACAATATGAAAAAATTTGGTACTCAGTCCACGCCTTGGGTCTCTATTCATTCTCCTGTTGATATGCCTTCACCCTTGCAATCATCTCCCTCGTCCACTTATATGAATCCTAGCATTGGATCCAGGGGCACCATGGCCCCAATGCCTACATATTCATTTGATATGAGTCATGTCCCTCAACCCTCCTTTACAATGGGAGGTTGGAACCTCCCTGCTTATAGATCCAATTTTGGTTATGCTCTTTTATGAGTCAATAATCAGATGGGTGCTTATTCTACCTACTACACTCCATCCATGTATCCTACATCTGCCATGTCGTTTCCTTTGAACACTTTTTCCATGGCGAGTCCTCATGTATCCCCAGGTGTTTCATACAGGGAGAATGAGTTTTACGGTTCAGGCTACCTGCTTCACGAGACCCCTTCACAAGGGGGAAACATATATCCTCACTCAAATAGTCCTTATCATACTTCCATATCTCCACAGACTTTGGTGATGATGTACATTCATACTTCTCTAAATCAATTAAATGGAGGATACTACATTTCCAGACAGGGACATGGGGTAAACCAGGACCCTTCCTAGCCTACAATGTTTCAAAGTCAATCTTTCCTTGGACCTTGGCATCAAATGCCACAACTCACTACTAGTCGAGTCACTATCAGTCACACTGGAGATCCATCACCAACCTCTGCCAATCATGTTGGAGATAGGTCGACAACTTCTACAGGTTATGTTGACAACCCGTACTCGGTTGCTTCTAGTCATGTTGGGGGAACCACTTTAGTTTCCACAAATCATATAAATTCCACATCTTTGACCTCAGTGTACCATGTAGGAGATGACTCTCCCACCTTTTCCTGTCACATTGAAAGTATGTCACTAGTCATCTTGAACGACACTGGGGGCATCGAGAAACCTAGACGTCTCAGACGTAAGCCTAAGTTCCTTTCCAGGACTTGCGAAGGAGATCACCTTACTCGACTATGTCCAATTATTGCTGAGATACCAGAAGCATGGGGCTCACCTAAGGGCCCTTCAGATTCTGAGGCATCTATGGTTTCCCAACACCCCGTTCCTCCTCTGATTGACACGGTGATAACACCGCTGCAATCCTCTCCTGATCTCACCCCCATTGTCAAGGGTGATGTTTCCCCTATCCCTGTTACCATGCATCCTCTTCAACCTAGAATTGAAGAAGTGGTCGTATGACGCCAACTGTGCCCCTGCCTCTGCCACAGTCTCTATGCTAACCTCCCGGTCTTAACAGATCGTTCTAATTTCACCTTTGAGCCAAAATGGCTCTTTCGATTCCTTACTAGAATCTCTGTTAAAACCCGATTCACAGGTCCTTCCTTTCCCCCTGTCATGACTTTTCCTTTTCCCGACAAAAATTTCAGGTTTCAGGGTTTCGTTATTCCTGTTGTCGAGAACCTCAGTCTTCTCGATCCCCCAATCTCCAATATGTCGATTTTCTAAAATGGATTTAACTTCACTTAGCCCCCTGGTCTATATCTTTGGTCCACATGACCTTCCCTTATATGACTGCAATCCCTTTCGGGTTTTCGCGACTCAAGCGCCCGACCTCTGGGTCTCTCGACTCCTGAATTACCAATTCCCAAAGTGCCGAAATGAACCTACCTTTCGGGATTTCTCTGAACTCCTAGATCGTTGCCACGCATCCCCTCGAGATGGACGGTCCTTGTCGCTTCATGATCTCAGGAAATCAAATGCTTATGGGTTCTTTCCCTCGGAACTCCCGAAGTTCTGATTCTCAACCTCCTATATGATCGAATGACGTCAGCTGGCCCCACAATGGATCTTTCCACCTTGTTGAGGTTTCGTATTTCGTAGTTCCGAAATGTGTGTGCTTCCTATCTTTAGGATTCGCGAAACGCCGAATCCCGAAATACCGAATTCTCGGATTTCTGCCACGCATCCTCCTATGATGGACAGTCTTCGATCTTTTCATGATTTTGCGAAATCAAATGCCGATGTCCTCCTATCCTCTTGAACCCTGAAGTCTCGACATGCAAAATGCCGACGGGCTCTTGATCGTCACCACATGTCTCAACTGATGGACGGTCCTGATTTAGTCTCAGGATTTCGCGACTTGTGATTCCCCGATGTCACAGTTTCTCTGTCAACTCAAAATCTTGGTAGCCGAAATATCGACGGGTTCTGGATCTCCGCAATGTGTCTCAACTGATGGACGGTCCTGATCAAAATCAGGATTTTCACTATGATGTGACCCGATCTCCTATCCTTGAGACTTCTGATACCCCGAATTCAGAAACCCCGATATACCGACGTCTTTCAGGACCTTCACTCTGCTTGTGAGAGTTTAACCCTCGTGCAACTCCTGTCAGATCCCACAACTGACGTGTATCTAAGTGAGAATCCGATAGCTCAGGATCTTCTAAGCTTGAACCTTGGAAATAGTCGTAACGTCCTTGCTTCTCTGTCAAATCGGATGACTGGCGGGATTTCACAAATTCTTTACGAAGAATTTTGACCGTTCGTCTCTTCCCTTCAACGACTTCATAGGTTCAAATCCTCCTGAGGTTTTCCACGACTTCGAGTCTTTCAAGAAACTCCTGCACGCACTCCTTGCGGAAAACCCTCAAACACTTCAGTGTTGAACACCTTCGACTCCGCGCACTCCTTGCAGCAAAAATCCTTCAATAGTTTCTCAGGTTTCAAACCCTGGATTCAAGCTTGGTCTGTGCACACCTTTCATGACTCCTGTGCCTAACTACACCCTTGAGGAAATGAGAACAAAAGCTAACCTCTCTGAACCTTCAGAGACAAAACCTCTGAACCCTTTTTGCCAACGCACTCCTTGCGGACAATTCAACTGCACTCCTTGCAGGAACTCTCACTCAGACAGAGAAACAATTGAAACTCATTTCCTAACTCTTTCTCTCTCAGACTTCAAACATAATCCTGAAATCATTCATACACAACATAGAAAGCAAATGTATAACAGAAAGAGTAAAACCATGAACATACCATTCAACATATACATATAAGAAACAAATACAATGCCATGAATTTGAATGAGGACTCCTTCTATTAACTCAAATCTCTGTACATGGGTGTTTTTCAAACACAGTTTCTCTATTTGATCTCTGTATGCTCTTCTCTTGGTAATGTTCTTCACTATCATACAATACTACAATGAGGGTGTCTATAACCATTTTCCCTCCATTCCTAAAACTATCTAATCTGAGAATTCAAAGCTACCTACTAACATAAATTCCTTCTTAGTCCTTCAGACGAGAGCGGGTCGCTCAAGGTATGATTACAATATATAAGTACGCCTCTCCTTAACTATTACATTTATGTTTGGCACATCCATCTTCAAAAGTTTTTAAACAATTTATCATGTGTCCAAAATGTGTTGGTGCTTTCCCCATGCTTGTTTGACGTTGGCAATGCTCCTGCATCATACTCCCTCACTTGAAAATTTTCATGGGCTCCTGTCCATGAGCTCTCTCACGGTCTGTCCATGCTTCTGAATCTCTGCTTCATTCTCCCAACTGGCATCTTCAACTGGATGTCCTTTCCACTTGACCAAGTATTCAAAGTATTGTTTTCTTCTGGTCTTCTTGCTAATTCTTTTGTCTAGTATGCTTTCCATCTGTGGCTTCTCTGCAACAGGCATCTGCTTTGTCCATTGGACCTCTAGTTGTTCATCACTTGTTCCTTCTTCCTCAATTTTGTATGGGTACAAATCTGAGACATCGAATATCGGAGAAATTCCGATCCCATCGGGTAATTCAATCTCATAAGCATTTGCTCAAAATTTCTTCAAGACCTTACATGGTCCGATCTTCTTCATCTTCAGTTTGTTATATGTCCCCTTCGAGAACCTTTCCTTTCTTAGATGTGCTAGAATCAAATCACCAACCTCGAATTGAAGTTGTCTCCTATGTTGATCTGCTCTACGCTTATACTCTTGGCTCGAGTTCTGTAAATGCTCCTTCACCTGGCTATGAAGTTCTTTCATCGCTTCTACGAAATCTTCTGCACTAGCGCTCCTAGTCGCAATCTGTTCTAAATATCTCAATTATGAAACTCCTCTTGGCTGCATCCCATAAACAATCTGGAATGGACTCTGCCCTGTGCTTCTATTGATTGAATCATTATAAGCAAATTCTGCCTGTGGCAGAATATTGTCCCACTGGCTATGGTGTTCTGTCACCAAGCTACTCAACAAGTCACCTAGACTCATGTTCACGACTTCTGTCTGTCCATTCGTCTGAGGATGATAAGCTGAACTGAATGATAAATTTGTTCCTAGCTTTTTCCATAAGGTTCTCCATAAGTGTCCCACAAACTTAGTGTCTCGATCCGAAACTATGCTCCTTGGTAAGCCGTGAAGTCGAATGCATTCTTTGAAAAACAGATTCACAATGTGAGTTGCATCACTGGTTTTCTGACATGGTATGAAGTGTGCCATTTTGGAAAATCTATCCACTAGCACAAAGATTGAGTCAAATCCTCTTTGTGTTCTTGGCAACCCCAATATGAAATCCATGCTAACTGCATCCCACGACCTCTCAGGTATGGGCAATGGTTGATAAAATCCTGCATTCTGTCTCTTTCCCTTTGAATGCTGGAAAATTCTGCATCTGTCCATGAATCTCTTGACATCTGCTCACATTCCCGGCCAAAAATATGACTCATTCAGTTTTGCGAATGTCTTGTCGTGACCGAAATGTCCGGCCAATCCTCCACTATGTTTCTCCTTCAGCAAATTTTCCCTCATGGAGCATTTTGGAATACAAAGTTGATTACCTTTAAACAGTAATCCTTCTTGGATCATGTATTATGTCCATTGACTTCTATCCCTGAGAATTTGATTCTCAGCTGCTTCATACGCCTCCTTAAAATATGGATCATCTCTGTACATGTTCTTGAGATCATCAAAACCCAGTGTTTTGACTCTGAACTCTTGCAACATCAAACATTTCCTGCTCAAAGCATCAACAACCTTGTTAGCAGTTCCAGAAATATGCTTAGTTACAAAAGTAAAGTTCTGCATGTATTCAACCCATTTTACATGTCTTTGATTCAACTTTTCCTGTTGAGTCACAAACTGCAGTGCATGGTTGTCACTGTATAAGACAAACTCCTTCGGGATCAAGTAATGTCTCCATTTCTTTAATGCCTGAATAATAGCATAAAACTCCTTGTCATATATGAAGTATTTCACCTTTGCTTCGTTCATCTTCTCGCTGAAGTATGCTATTGGCCTGTCTTCTTGACTCAAGACTACCCCTATTGCAAATCCACTTGCATTGCATTTCACTTGAAATGTCTTTTGGAAATCAGGCAACACCAGAATTGGTTGTTTCGTGATTTTCCTCTTCAACAGATTAAAACTCTTCTCATCCTCTTATGTCCAGTGAAAATATTTGTGTCTCTTCTTCACTGTGTCCATCATCGGTGCACTAATTCCACTGAAATTCTTGATGAACTTCCGGTAGAAACTAGCCAATCCGTGAAAATTTCTCACCTCAAATATGCTCTTCGGTGATGGCCAATTCTTGATCACCTCCACCTTATATGGATGCATCCTCAACTTATCTGCAGAAATAACAAAACCCAAATAGATGAGTTATGTCTTCATGAATGAGGATTTCTTCATGTTTATTAGAAGCTTCTCTTGTTGTAATCTCTTCATCACTATAGCTAAGTGTTTTAGATGCTCTGCCTCTGTTTTACTAAAGATCAGTATGTCATCCAGATACACAATGACAAATTTTCCGATGAATTTCTTCAGGACTTCGTTCATCAACCTCATGAAGGTACTTGGCACGTTCATTAAACCAAATGACATAACAAGCCATTCATACAACCCTTTGTTAGTCTTGAAGGCTATCTTCCATTCATCACCTTCTCTCATACGAATCTGGTGATATCGACTTTTCAAATCAATCTTCGAAAAAAAAAATTCTCCACTTAAGCAATCCATCAGATCATCCATCCTTGGCAATGGAAATATGTACCTGATGGTTATCTTGTTGATTTCCCTTGAATCATTACACATCCTCCAGCCTCCGTCTTTCTTTGGACTGAGTACTATCCGAACAACACATGGACTCAAGATTTCTCTAACCAACCCCTTGTCCAAAAAATCCTCGACTTGTCTTTTGACCTCTTCATTCTCCTGCGGTGTTAATCTGTACGCTGGTTTGTTTGGTAAACTGGTTCTAGGTATGAGATCAATATGATGACTCACACTTCTGATTGGTGGCAATGAACGAGGTAGTTCATCCACTACTATGTCAGTGAACTCTTCCAGCAGTTCCTGAACCTCTTCTGGTAAATCATCTACCCTTGTGCTGGTTAAAACAATCGTTGGCTTCCTGACCACAATGAATTGTGGTTCCTCCTTCTTCTTAACCTTTGTAAGACATTCCTTCTCGCTCATGAGAAGTACATTGTTGCTTACTTCAGGTTTCACCTCCTTATCTTTGATTGGAAGTAACATGTGAGTTCTCCCATTCTTCTCTAGGGTGTATGTGTTCATCCTCCCATCATGAACCACATTTCTGTCATATTGCCATGGTCTACCCAACAATAAATGACAAACATCCATGGGAATAACATCACAGAGTATCTTATCATTATATCCTCCTATCTTAAATTCAACTAAACATTGTTTAGTGACATTTACCTGATGTCCTTTTTGTAGCCATGAAACTCTATATGGACTTGGATGTTCAATCGTCTCCAGCTCTAGCTTTTCTACCATCTCCATTGAAACGAGATTATCCATGCTACAATTGTCTACAATGACCTTGCATACCCTGTCCTTGGTTTTGCAAGAAGTCCGAAAAAGTCTGTTTCTTTGGACTGAACTCTCCACCTCCTTCTCTAGTGTCAAAAGAGATTTTCGCATCACCAACGATCTTCTGCCTTCAACATCTTCTACCTTGATGCAGGAGAATCTCTCCATATCAGCCAGCCAGCCAGCCAACCACATCAGCGTGCACGCATTCAAAGGTTGAAGAGAGGCACAGCCTCATTTAAAATTCAAATTTGATATTGAATGTAATTAAATGCTTAGGCTGGTGAGCCATGGAAGCCGTGCCTTTATGCAGGCTATAGATAGGATCGACTTTAATGCTAGATCGACTGAGATCTAGAACTAGGTGCTGGACTAGATAGCCATTGAATGCAATTGAATAGAGTAGGTAGACTTGGAGGGAAGCGCTCGATGAGCCCCTCAGGTAAAAGATATTTTGAGATCTCATTTTGAGTTAGTGAAATTAGAAATGGTAGAGTTGAGGAGAGCCAGAGAGAGCTCATGAACACCATTGTAAATTCAAGCATTTGCCATTGTTAATATAACATACCAGTTTTTCCTTCATTTCTGTATGTTAAGTGAATGTTTGTGAGTGTTCTTTCATATGCTGTGAATGTGTGTGTGTTAGATAAGAATTTGCAGGGAGTTTGTGTGATTTCAGGTTGAGGGTATTTGAGGTTTCATGTCAGGAGGGCATGACAGAGTGTTGCAGACTCTGAATACCAGTGCATGAGTGCACTTTTGAACTCTGAGGAGTCAGACAAAGACGTGCTGCGGAACAGGAACTGAGATCAACAATTCAGGAAGAGGAAGAAGACCTCAAGGTTGCTCAACACCTTGGAGGCAAGGCTGTGTAGCTGAAACACAGTTGCAGATAGAACTTTGCTGTGAGTTCTGTGAAGATCTGCCAGGCGGACATTGAGCCAGTGCAAGGGGTGCACAGAGGAAGGAACTCTGCTGTGAGTTCAAAAGAAAACAGAATCACTGAGGAATTTGAGAGCTCTGCCAGGTGGGCATTGAGCAGGTGTGTAGGCACATAGAGAGAAGGAAACTCTGCCAGGAGGGCATTGAGTCAGTGTGCAGGCAAGCAAAAGAAAGAAGAGAACTCTTTGAGTCTGTAAATCAAAGGAAGAGTCCATTTGAGGATCTTCACTGGGTTGCTGAACACCCAGAGAGACTCAGCAAGAGGTTGCTTGAGAAGTAGGACAGCCAGGAAGGCGTCAAATTTCTCCATCTGAGGGAGAAGAAGGACAAAATCCCATAAGGGGTCTGAGTGTTCGAAGAAGCTCAGGAGGAACAACGTTCTCATACGTGCAGCGAGACTCAAAGTCGAGGAGTTCACAGGGAAGAAAAGAAGCAAAGGTTGAAGCCTTTGGAAGACTTAAATTCTCCCAAGGTAGGGAGAAAGCACTAGAAGCTCAGGAGGAGCAACATCAGCCATTGGATCAGCCGATAGAATCTGGACCGTTGGTTTTCGCATCCAAGGAGCAGCCGGAGGAGCGCACATGATAAAGGATGGATATGAGCCGTCAGATCTAGAGCGTGATACCCGAAAACCATCAGATCTGTGGAAGCTTCACAGGGTTTAGCAGTCAGGATATCGGCCATCGGGAAATCGAGATTCTCGAGGTCGTAAGAATTGGGACAGCACAAGTTGCAAAATCCCGACGAGATCTAGACCGTCTGTTAGCGAGGACACATGGCAGAGATCAAGCGCCATCGGCGTTTTGGCGCATCGGAAAATCAACATTCCCATGGACACGAGATCAGGGAAATCCCAGGAGAAAAACCTCTACATAATCTGAGTCGTTCGTTCACACGAGACAGGTGTCAGGAATCCGACGAGAGTCAGAAAATCAAGAATAGGCATTCTCAAGGTCGAGGGAGCTAGGACATCGGAAGTCCCAAAATCC
>SNQJ01S0003655.1:188876-208110 GCA_010110895.2 Picea sitchensis | reverse complement strand
GTTGTGAGGAGGTTTAATATGGAAGAGAAAATGTAGTCCTAAAAAATGTAGGCGCTCCAGCAATCTAGGTGAGAGCAGGACCTTTTCATCGATGCCAAGGATATCATCTTTGTCGATTTCAATAGCAGTTCCAGTGCCTGACAGCCACGCTATCCAATGAAGGAGGATTGGAAGCGATTTTAGAAGGGGCTTCCAGGTTTGTGAGCCCCCCCCGTGGTGTGAAAGTGGTGGATCTGAGCCAGGAGTGTACCGGCAGGTGGGGGAGATATTTTTCTTTTATAAGTTTGTTCCATATATCGGGTACCATCAGGATACGCCAAAGTGTATTTGTCAAGAGAGCAAGGTAGGAAAGGTGCAGATTCCTCAGTCCCCAACCCCCTAACGCTTTTGGTTTTGAGAAGGTTTCCCATCCACAGAGATGTAGTCCACTATTGTGCTTGCTGCCATTCCAGAGAAAGGCAAAGATCAGCTGACAGAGTTTCTTTAGCACAGATTGTGGGATGTGTGCCAGTGCCATCCAATACACCGGGAGGCTTTCCAGGACAACCTTGATCAAAATGTATCTGCCACCCATTGATAAGCACCTGTTACACCAGTGTTGAATTATGCGTTCAAACTTTTCATATAACCAGCTCCAGTCCTTCTCTTTGTAGCTGGATGGTTTGATAAAGTAGCCAATATAGTTGAATCCCTCCTCCAGGTCTCGAAAATCAATGCCGAAAAGAGATTTTAGCTCCGACATGTTCGTTTCCCTTGCACCTTTGGCCAAGAACATTGACTTCTGCAAATTTATTTTTAATCCTGTAACAGAGCAGAAAATATTTAGTATTTTTTAAATTTTTGTCCATTCAGACAAGGAGTCTGATGTCATGATAATCATGTCATATACAAAAGGTAGGTGCAAAATTTGAGTCAGTTAGATGCTCTGATTCCCGAAAGTTTGCCTGCTAATTTACTTTTTTTTAGTAAAATGTTGAGGCTTTCTAAGACCAGAATGAAGAGAAGGGGTGAGAGGGGACATCCCTGTCGAAGTCCTCTTTTGGTGTGGAATGCTTTGGAAGCCTCACCATTTATTAAAACTGTCAGAGTGGCTGTAGTTATGCAGCCCATCCTCCAGTCTGTGTTGACTATCCCAAATCCACACTGGAGAAGGATGAGATGTAGAAAGTTCCAGTTTATACAGTCAAAGGCCTGTTTGAGGTCCAATTTAAGAAGGATAGCAGGTAAGTTTTTTTTTTTTATGCCGTGTAAACACTCATGTGTGGTGCCTATAGCGTCAAGGATTTTTCTTCCCTTGAGAAAGCCAAGTTGCTCCTCTGTTAGTGCCCGAGAGAGTAGAGGGCGGATCCTGTTTGCAATGATCTTTGTTATAATCTTGTAGCTGAGGTTACATAGCGAGATCGATCGATAATACAAGAAATGTCGAGGAAGGTTTTGTTTTGGAATCAGGACTATCAAAGTGTTGTTTAAGTGTTTGTTTACCAACCCCCTGTTTCTTGAATCCTTGATTGCCTCCAGCAGATCTGGTCCCATTAATTCGAAAAAATGAAGATAGAGTTCCACCATCCATCCATCGGGACCGAGGATTTTTTCTCTTTTAAAATATTTTAAAACCTTGTAGATTTCCTCTTTTGTGCATGGGGCTTCCAAGGCTCTCGCTTCCTCGTTAGTGACCAGCTGTGGGAAAAGTTGGGCTGTGGTTGTTTGGTCCTGTATGGAGATGAGAGGATCTTCTTGGAAAAAAGTCTTAAAGTGTGTGTATGCCGCTTTCTTTATGTCTTCTGTCTTGTTTGCAATGTTTCCATCTTCATCTTCAATATCCGAGATGAGCTTTTTATTTCTATGGTGACTGGCAAAACGGTGGAAGAATCGAGTGTTGCTATCGCCACTAGTGAGCTAGAGTGCTCTACTTTTTAACCTCCATCTTTTCTCATCAACCTGGAGAAGGTGTTCTCTGTTAGCCTCTAAAGAATGGATATAAAATTTATATGTATACATTATTGTTACACTATATGGAATCATTGGATTTATTGTCATATTTTTTTTAGTTCTTGATTAAATCTCGAGGGTGATTTATTACTATGTTTAGAACGTTGAAATTCGTGATTGTGGTTGTAATTTACTCGATGAATATCTAATTAATGTTTAAATTTTGTATTTACTCACCTATCGTTGAATGTATCAAGAGGTTCGTTACAGATGGTATCAGAGAAGGGTTCCACTGTCCGACACTTGACTCATTATGACTTCCAATGCATTTTTTAAATTAATAAATATCGCTAATATAAATTGAAATTGTTTTATGACATGTATCATGGTTAGAGAACGAAGGATGAATAGATGTGGGGGTACGGAAGGAAGAGGTATGCCTCCTTCAAGTACATTTACACCTGAGGGATCTTCTACATAGGGAGAAGAGAAGACTATCGAGCAAGAGCAAGTTGCGATGGGCGATGTCATGGGTATGATGAGGTATTTTCAAAAGAAGTCAGAGGCGTTGATAAATCACCTTGATCATGATGAGGGTAGAGGATCTGCACCCAATCAAGATTCACAACACCCTCTTGTATCTAGTGGTAGTGTTCATAGAGAAATCGATAAGGTAAATTTTCCTGAGTTCTGGGATTGCACGGATGGTTTAGCCATCAAAAATTGGTTGGAGAATATTAAAATGTGTTATTCATTGTGAGATTATACCTCCAACATGAAAGTTTGTATGGAGCTCTTTCAACTTAAACGGAGTGCGCTTATTTAGTGGAAGACACTCTTATCACAATTGAATATGCCCATTGAAGATGTGTCTTGGGAATTGTTTGACGAGCGATTCCGAGAGAGGTACTTATATTATGAATTCATTGAGTGCCATATCAATGAATTCAACACTTTACGACATGGTATCCATATGGTACCTAACTATGAGGCTATATTTATGGATTTTCTCATATATTCTCTGCATCTAAAGATTGAAAATTTAAAAGTGAATAAGTTTTTTTTTGGTATCAACTACAACATTTGTGCTAAGGTGAGGATTCTAATGCCTCATAATTTGCATGATGTAGTACATAAATATTTTATCGTTGAGGAGGAACTAAACAGTGGAGGTCACAGTAAGAATCCTTCCCGGTAGATAGGACAAACCCCACTTAGAGCGTTGCAATAACATACCACCATTAGATCGACTTATGGGCACTGTGATACACCTGACAGACCTGCATTTTCTACACTGCGTACAAAATTTATTAATCAGAGGAATCTGTATAGAGCATCACTGCAAAAAAAACTAAATCGTCCTCAGTAGAAGCAATAGGATAGAGCTATTATGCATAACAAATCAGTAACCCAGAGCCCTAGACCAAACAAAAATCCTCTAGAACTAGGAGCACCATCCCTAATAATGGATGTTGGACTTGTGGAGAACCCCACTATCATAGAGATTGTCCTATCGAGAAGGAAATAGCTACTAGATCTATAGGAAATACGACAATAGGATATATGGGTAAGGCCCATAGGATTCATGATGCAATTAATAACCATCATGTTGAGCATCAATCTACATTACTTGAGACAAATTATCAAACGAGTTGTACGGAAAGTTGTAAAATTTTTCATTTTATCAAACGAAGATTCATTATTTGGGACAAATTATTTCTAGATAAGGTATCATTGTGGATGCAGCAAAGGTATAGGCTATTACAAAATGGCCAACACCGATGAACATGAAATAAGTACGTAGTTTTATGGGTTTATCAGGTTATTATCGATGCTTTGTCGAAGGTTTTTCAAAAATATCAAATCCAATTACGGAATTGCAAAAGAAGAATAATAATTTTGTATGGTCAGAGAAATGTGCTGAGGCATTTAAGAAGCTAAAGGAATTATTAACAACAACATTTATCTTGAAGGTCCATGATATAGACAAGGAATTCATTGTTTGCAATGACACATCCAAGGAAGGACTGGGTGGAGTACTAATGCAAGAAGGTCGAGTTATTGCATATATTTCCAGGAAACTAAGAATTCATGAAGTGAATTATGCAACACATGATTAGGAATCATTAGCAATTTTTTATTCCTTATGAGTCCGGATGTACTACCTTAGTGGATGAAAATTCAAATTGAAAACTAATCATATTGGATTGCAACACATTTTTACACAAAGTGACTTGAACACACAACAAAGACATTGGTCAGAACTTTTAAGTGACTATGGTTTTGAAATAATGTATATTAAAGGAACATTTAACAGAGTAGCATATGTGTTCAGTTGGAATGTAATATCTGCAAATTTTATAATATTAAATTCTAAGTGAACTTTGAAATAAACTTCCGTTTTTTGGAAAATTCAGATTTGGAAATTATTTGCCATTTATGGAAAATCCAAATTTGGAATTTTGATTGTTGTAATTAATTATTTGATGACTGTTGGGAAAATATTTGACTTTCCCAACTATCCTCTTTTATTTTACATATGTGTAATACAAACTTTTAATAAATTAAATGTTGGAAGACAAATGGAACAACTAGGTTAAAAATAGTTGACCATGACTCCATGAGTGGGGAACAGGTTTGAATTACCTCAAGGATGATTTTTACAAGTGGCAGAAGCGGAATTTGGCCACTAGCAACCCCTAAAACTCAGGGATTTGTAAAGTTTTGGATATCCCCAAGGAGGGAAGGAAAGACCTAGGCACAAGGATGCATATTAAGAACAACATATGGAGGTGGCAAGACGTTGCTTAGTATGTTGGGAAAAGAATCCATTTGTTGTTATGAACATTGTTAGTGTGAGGAAAAGGATTTTTCTATTATGTGGATGGTAACTATAGCTAAGGAGGATCATTCAGATTTCCTTTGTGGACTCATGGTCAGGCTAGGGGGTGAATAGGACAATTGAACTTGGTTGTTCTGTTCTATGGTTGGGTGGAACATGGTTGTTCCATTTGTATTCTAGCATCAAGTTTTAGATATGTATTTCATCTTGTATTCCTTTGTCAATGTTATATTTATGGTAATTATTTGTTAGGAATATGTTGATTGTGTATACATAAGTGAAATCAATTAGTAGGGATTATATGACCATGTTTTACTATGCCTTATCATAGTTAAATGATACTGAAAATATTGTTTATTTGAAATTTGATGGTTGTACATATATATATATATATATATATATATATATATATATATATATGTTCTCATACAAAAAGAAATAGTAGAACTATTTTTATGTTCCTATTGACCATTCAATATATATTTTTTGAGTTACTATTCAAATATGTACATACACAAACACTGCAAAGAATAGATAGAAAGAATAATCGTCCGAATACATTCTTTATTACCACATAAATATAGTGATTTAGTAGAATTCAAAGTATCTTGCAAAAATAACCATTGTATTTAATCGATCATTGTACAAAATATTACAGTTGGAGTACCATATACCAAAAACTCCACAACCTCTTGTATTGTAAACAGAGCTCTAAGAAAGTATACACAAAATCTACATGTAACCGAAGTTAATGCGCACATAGATCGGTAAAGGAAGGACATGGAACTCAAATACATTTTGAGGTAATATGCTTCCTTCATCCACTTAAACCAACTTTCACAACCTGCAAAGAAGTAGAACAAGGGTTTAGTAACCTTCTACCATTTTAATTCTATGGAAATTAAACAGTAGAATAAACCCAAGGAAAAAACTTATCTTGAGTCCTGGCGTAAACCAGATCACCTCTTGTTTCTTGTGTGACAATCTGTCCATGATCCAAGAGGATGAGGAGTGGACCCAAAACAGACTGATGGGTACCCTCGCAAAACAAAAAGGAGCCCATTATTATTTTCAGATATCCATGCATAGAACTTTTCACTTGTAAAATAGAGAAAGAGTCAGTAAGAAATTATCATTGAAATAAACCGTGCATAGATTAATCAAATAGGAAGCACATAATAATAATTCTCCAAACCCTATGTATAGAACCGAATGAACAGAATGAGTCGACTGTGGCAAGGTCATGATTAAACATAACTACCAATTAATTCCACGAAATCACAGGGTGGAATTTCCGATTTGGGGTAACAATCATAGTGAAGAATTATTAAATTTATAAGAATTCATAGAGACGCACAAGATGTGACATGAGTATAAACGCAACAGATGGATAATTAAAATTAAACAACATTATAGAAAGGTAAATTACGCAAGTTTGAGTGCATAGAAAATTACAGTAAGAACCCAATACATAGGTTAAAACCTAACTGTGCAAAACGTGTTCGAACCCCATGTTTTCATTCCGCATAAATTCAACAGATGAAGAACATAATGGTTACATGATTAGGAATGGAAATTAATAACAAGTATACTCTCTCTTTTATTAGTGTAGAGTGGTCAACATAGGAAAACCCTTTCATAAATGATTTAATTCCATAACTATATCAGATGAAGGATGTTTCTGAGGTGGTCCCGTGATAAACCATGATTCTTCTCGATAGAGGAAATATTTCCACAACCAGAGGATACAAACAAAAGTTGTTTCAAATGAATAAGATCCTATTAATTTTCCATTTATATAAAAAATGTGAATTACAAAAATTTCCTACAGAGTTTTAATAGTCAAGTCTGAATAACATCAACCAATGCAACAAGTTTTTGGAGCTTTAGATGAATTCTAGAGGGTAAGAATAAAAATATTATAACAATGAATAAAATAAAAAAACGATAAAGATCAGAGGGTTAACTTCTAATGACGATTTGGGCCACAGTATGACTGGGAAGGGAACGCAACGACTATAGGTTTGAAAACTGACAACCAACCAAGAGAAAATGCAATAACCCTCAAACCTGAGTGTTAAAACTAAAGGGTTTCACCCATCTTACAAAGGCAACCATAAACACAATATGATCACAGGAGGAAAACACATAGGTATGCACCACTGTAATACATTGTCAATCGTCAAACAAAGAAAAGAAAATGTGAAGTATGTTCATGGAACCTCTCTTTTATTTTACATTGCACAAGACAAAGAATACATTCACAGAGTACTTCTCACAGAGAATTGAAGGAACAAAATATTTACTTACCCTTGTGCATAGAGAACCCGGATGTGCGTTGCCTCCTTCCATCGCTCAACAAAGCCGATCCTTACAAAATCATCAGTCGTATACAATGTTGAGGCCATCGCTCACCAGAGTCGAGGTTACCAAATTATCAGTCATATACATCACAGAGAACACTGCTCACCAGATCCAAGACTTACCAAATCATCGGTTGAATACAACATAGGGGAAAGTTTAATGTTACAAACTAAACAGGAAAGAACGAAAAAAGTGTTACCTAGAGGTCCTCACTATAGGAGTAATAGTGGTTGGTATGCCCCATACCACTGTCATGTGAATTTGAGGGAGGTGGCGATCTTATGTTGGGTGTTTTCACCTAAGTGTCGATTTTGGAACATAGAGGAAAAGATTCACCATTAATGAACCAGGCTAGGAGTAAATTCCTACAAGACCCAACCTATCATCCACCATCAAATGGTTTTCGATCCACTTAATTGTTGAGTCATGTTAATAGTCAAACTTTAGAATGAGAAGACCATGTTAATAATAGAGTAGGGTTACCCATGTTATGTATAGGTATATGTTCGTTGCACTATAACAATATGTTATGTATAGATATATGATCGTTGCACTATGATAAAACAATATTGTTAGTATGGGTAAAAATTTAATCCTAGCACTTAGGACTTATGCCTCCTAGCTCAACACTATGTTGATATGTGTTGATCGTGTTTCCATGATTTAGATCACCCATACCTTGTATAACATAGAATGCTACGGGATTTAATATGGGTATCATGTCTTGACATAGGCTAGGTGGTTATTATAAGGGCTATGATGGTCATGGTCACAAAAATACTCAATACATATAAGTGTGTGATTTATAATCAATTAATGATGTTATAATGAAATATAACAGTAAGATATTGTTACACATTATTTTGGTCATTTTGATGATGACATCACAAACATGTGTTCAGGCTCCCAACATGGCTTTTGCCTGAGAAGAGTAGCTTCTTTCCTGCCCTACAAAGCTTCTTTTTAGAAAGGGTYTGCAGGTTGCCCATACTACACAGTGCGGAAATCCATCATTTCCGCAGGCTRCCCTAWAGCTGGCCCACGRGATTTTCGTAGGTTTCTATATAGGCAGGGTGCRGTGGCATTCCAAAGCTAAAAGAGGAAAGAGGTTTCACGAAGTTTCTAGAAGGGGAATCTTATAGAATGTGAGGTGGCGTCCGTATGGTTGTGATCCTACTAGTTTCTCTGATTTGGTGGGATAATCCTCATCCTTTTAACTACCTCACCTTCCCCTATATAATCATGGGCTTCTCATGGAAAAGGTTAAGCATAGTCGAGCAAGATAAAGCAGAGAAATGATGAGAGAATAGACTGAATATTGTGTGAAGAATCCTATTCTTAGTGATGAATGAGGCCTCCATTTGTCCATCAAGATTTTGTGGATCATCTTCATACAAATTTCAGAGAAAGTGTATGTGTGTGTTGGGACGAAGGACCACTAAAAGGGAACTTGTGACATCAAGGCAATTTAGTTGTATCTTCCACTTTTCATTAATATAATATGGTGACACGTTCCTTTCCCATAAAATGATTAGTATTTTAGTACATGATTCCTTTATCACATGTTTAGGTTGTCATTGAATTCTACTATTATTGCTTTCACATTGGTTGGTTTGTATTATCACAGATCCAATTCTGCAAGAGAACTTAAGTGAACCAGGGAAAACAAAGATATAAGGAAGTGATTCATAAGGTATGTTATCTCTTCCTATTTTTGGTAGTAAAACTCAATGATCACAACCCAGGGGAAGCATCTTGTTCTGTCTCATTTTGTTCTAGATCCAAGTGGATCTAGGGGGATTAGTTCATGTCTACATCTACCGATTTACTCAAAAAAAAAATTGGTGACTCCATTGGGGAAGAACAACTAGTTTGTGGTATTTTTATGGCCATTTGATTTTGACCTATTCTTTTCACTTGATATCAATCTCTGAGTCTCTAGGAGACCCATTCACTATCCCTGGGTTTAAAATTCCACTTAGAAGTTTTGTCTTTCTCCTAATTTTCTTGATTTTTCAAACACGTCTGCACTGTACCTTATAGGTATCTTGCAGAACCCATTTGATGCAGGAGCATCTCTCCACGTCAATCAGCTAGCCAGCCAACCCACATCAGCGCATGCATTCAAGGATGAAGAGGCGCAACCTCATTTCAAATGTTAAATTTGAATGTAATTAATGTTGTAGGTTGTTGAGCCATGGAGTCGTGCCTTTTCACAGGAATTAGAGTAGATAGCCTTGAATGTTTGTAAGGATGAAATATAGATCCGATTCTAGACTAGACAACCCATTCAATGTAGTTGAATAGGGTAGGTGATTTTGGAGGGAAGAGCTCAAATAGCCCCCTGATGTAAAATATTAAGAGATCTTCTTTGTATAATCACAGAGAGCGTGAGAGAAGCGGTGAGAGTAGAGAAGGAGTTGAGACTCTGTTACAGGAGAAAATAACTCTTTGATTTCTGTACTTTGAAGAAGAATCCAGAGAAGGATCTTCACAGGGTTACTAAACACCCTACATACTCAGCAAGAGGTTGCTTGAGCAAAGAAGTTCCAGGAGGGCATCAGATTCTCCATCTAAAGGAGAGGAAAAAGGATAAATTCCTTAGAGGTCAAAGCTACAGGAAAATATCAGAAGAGATAGCACCTTCGTGCATGTAGAGACTCTGCAAGGAGTGCAGGAGTCATGGAAAGCTCTTAAGGTTTCATAGAAAGTCAAGCTCAGGAGGGAAAGTACTTTTATGCACAGAGTCATAGCCGCAGGGGTCATAGAGAAGAGCAAAGGCCAAGGCCTTTAGCACTTGGAAATTATTTTGAGTACGGGAAGAAAGAACAGAATCTCAGGAGGGGCTCAACTGCTGTCGGATCAAGCCGAGAAAGAGATCTGGACTGTTGGATTTCCACATCCAGGGAGCACCGTAAAAGGCGCATACAACAGGAGTAGTTGTGAGCATTGGATCTCACATGGATCACCGATAGCCGTCGGATTAGTTGGAAGTGGCATGAGGTTTAAACCTCAAGCACAGGGTGGAGAAATCTTAAAAGTCCCGAAGAGTGCAGAGTTATTGGGATTTCAGAATTCGGGATTTCAGAAGTCCTAATGACAAGAGGTCGGGACGCTTCACAGTGAAAGTCCCGAAATAGATCTGAGACATCCATCCGTAAGGAGGACATGTGTCGTGATATCACCCACATCGGGATTTTAGACTTCAGAATTTTGGAGGTCTCAAGGACAAGAAGTCAGGACACTCCACGGCGAAAGTCCCAAAAGAGAGAAAGGATCGCAGTTGTCCATTGGAAGGAGGATGTGTGTCACGAGATCACCCATTTCAGAGATTCAGACATTGGGAAACAAAAGAGGAAGGTGAGCATTTTGACTTCACACCTGGTGAAGTCTCAAAACGATCTGGACCGTCCATCCATGGAGGACACATGGCGGAGATCGAGAGTCCATCAGTATTTTGGATACTGGGGATACGAGTTGACAGAGGATTTGTGTCACTGGGGGTCGCAAGTTGCGAAATTGCAAAACGATGAGGATTGTCCATCTGAGGGAGGACACGTGGAAACATTCCAAGATTTTGGGGAAAATCTCGAAAGGAAGAGTCCATTGGGATTTCAGAAATCAAGAATTCAGGAGTCCCGTTAACAAGAGGTCGGGTTGTCGTATTGATAAATCCTGAAAGAAATAGGACGTAGATCTTATGAGAAGTGGTCATATGGAACAAAGCATAGCCCAGGGATATAATCGTTGATTGAATTATTTTTGGCATTTTAGCATTTCAGAGATCGTAAGGTCGAGGAGTCAAGGACTCTTGACATCGGGAAACAGAAAGTTTCGAAACCTGAAATATAATTTCCTGTCGGGGAAAAATTCACAGACGTGCAGAGAGGTCGTGACAGAAGAAGGACCTGTGTATCGGGAATTTGAGATTCCAGTGAGGAATCAAAGATCCACTTCGACTCAAGGGGAAGGTTATTGAACGATCCTGTGAGCAACCTTCGGCCCGAGGGTCAGAAGGGGTCTGCACCAGTTTTGGTATCAGATCTTGAATCTTGTCTGTAGATTTCAGGCAAGGGAAGCGAGGAGAAGGAAAAGGAAGACAGAGTGTTGGAGACTCTATGATGATTGTTTGCATGTAGGCAACAATCAAGGAGATAGTCAAGAGGACTGTAGGAGAGTCTGGAGACACTCGAGGTTACAGAGTGACAACGGTAGATTTTCCAGGAGGAAAGATAGACAACAAGATGACTATTGAAGGCCATAGATATGCTGGAAGGAAAGACCCGGAGCTGATGAGAAAAGCAGAAATTGATGAAGAGCTTACTGATATAAGGGAGGAGATAGAAAATCTTGCATTCTGGATGCAGCAGAATGCCAAGTTGATATGGGTATATGAATGGCCCATGAGGAAGCTGAAAGCAAAATGGACAGTCAAGGAGTTGATGGCTATAAGATAGCGTAGGCTATTAAGAGGATGGTTGAGGCATGCTGAAAACCTCGACATACTTGAGGAGATGGTTCAGGTATGTGAACCAGAGATTGGGAAAAACCTCGGTAGTGAGGATGAATTGGGATTGACTGAAGATCTCAAGGACTACCAGGAGGGAAGAAAGAAAATCTCAAATTGCCAGGTGGGCATGGGAACAGAAATGGGACTATTTGAGAGTCTCATGAACTCAGAGGTGAGTTTAGATCAGCCCAAGGAGTTGACAGAGAAGGTGAGCTCAGAGATGGATTTGGATCAGCCAGAGTAGCTAATAGAGAAGGAAGATTGGAGAAATATTCTAATGAGAAGGAAGATTTGGACCACTTAGCCTAGAGGAGGTAGAAGTTTGTGTTGCAGATGAAGCATCAACAACAGGAGAAAGACAGCCAGCTATGACTGTCAGGGAAGAAGGTTTAGAGTAGAAATTAGAAGATGCCCAAGTAGGGGAAGAAGATGAGAATTCTGAGGAGTGGCTCAATATTTTCAGCTAAGAAGCTAAAAATACTGCAGCATTGGAGCTTGTAGAAGATGAAGAAGAAGAGGTAGATAGCATGAGCTTTGCTAATCTGTATGAACAGATTGAATCCCTAGAGAGAAGGGTGATAGTTCAGGGCATGCACATCCAACATATGAGGTTGGGAACAGATGAAGAAGATGACATGGCAGATCATGATGATCTTCCCATCTACAGAAAGAAAATGCAGCTGAGAAGACTGCATGAACAGAGCCAACCATTGCAGTAGCTGGGTGAGGTGATAGAAGACATCATAAGGCTGATGTTGAGATCAGGAGAGACTGCAAGCAAGGAGGATCTGGGCAGAAAAGCAACAACAACAGCATAACAAAAGCAACAACAGCAACAGAGAGATGGAACAGATGAACAGCTCCAGAAATTTGTTTGGGATCTAGGAGGATTTCCATCGCTCAGATGGGAATATCATGAGTAGGAGCTCATGAATTTTGCAGCTGAGGAGTATAATGTAGGAGCATCTCTCCACGTCAATCAGCCAACCATCTAGCCCACGTCAGCATACACATTCAAGGATGAAGAGGTGCAACCTCATTTCAAATTTGAAATTTGAATGTAATTAATGTTGTAGGATGTTGAGCCATGGAGTCGTGCCTTTGCACATGCATTAGAGTAGATATCCTTGAATATTTGTAAGGCTAAGATCTAGATCTGATTTTGGACTAGACAACCCATTCAATGTAATTGAATAGGGTAGGTGAGTTTGGAGGGAAGATCTCAAAGAGCCCCCTCATGTAAAATATCAAGAGATCTTCTTTGTATAATCACATAGAGCATGAGAGAAGTGGAGAGAGTAGAGAAGGAGATGAGACTCTGTTATAGTCTGTTCTTAGAACACCTTTGTAAAGAGGCATTTTAATTAATACAAACATAAGCAGTTTTTCCTGCAAGTATATTATCTATGTTGTGTGAATGTCTTTATGTGTTCTTTATATGTTGTAGATGTATGTTGTAGGTATGCATTTGTAGGGGTTGTTTTATTTCAGGGTTAGAGGTCTTTGAGGCTTCACACCAGGAGGGTGTGACATAATGTTGCGGGTTTTGATAGCCGTGCATAGAGAGTGCATTTCTGAACTCTGCGGATTCAGACAAAGGTGTCCCAGGAGGGAACAGTAGCTGAAATCATTAGCTCAGAGGAAGACCTCAAGGTTGTTGAATACCTTGGAGATAAGGCTGTGTATGAGACACACAGTTGCAGACAAAATCTCTGATGAGTTCTGTAAGGATCTTCTAGGAGGGCATTGAGCACAGACATAGAGTGCACAGAAGAAATCTACTGTGAGTTCAAGGAGAACCAAAATCACTAAGGATTCTAAGAGCTCTGCCAAGAGGGAATTGAGCAGGTGCATAGAGTGCACAGAAGAGGATATAACTGTTGTATGTTCTGTGAGGAGACACTTTGCCAGGAGGGCATTGAGTAGATGTGCAGATAGGCGCAGGAGAAAAGAACTCTTTGAGTTATGTAATTTGAATAAGAATCCAGAGAAGGATATTCACAGGGTTACTGAACACCCTGCATACTCAGCAATAGGTTGCTTAAGTGAAGAAGTTCTAGGAGGGCAAAAAATTCTCCATTTGAAGGAGAGGAAAAAGGATAAATTCCTTAGAGGTCAAAGATACAGGAAAATCTCAAAAGAGATAACACCTTTGAGCATGTAGAGACTCTGCAAGGAGTGCAGGAGTCATGGAAACCTCTTAAGTTTTCAGAGAAAGTCAAGTTTAGGAGGGAGAGTGCTTTTACACATGAGGTCATAGTTGCAAGGGTCGCAAAACGGAGCAAAGGCCGAGGCCTTTAGCACTTGGAAATTCTTCAGAGTCTAGGAAGAAAGTGCAGAAGCTCAGGAGGGGCTCAATTGTCGTCGGATCAAGCTGAGAAAGAGATCTAGACCGTTGGATTTCCACATCTAGGGAGCAACGTAGAAGGTGCATACAACAGGAGCAATTGTGAGCGTTGGATCTAACACGGATCACCGACAGCCGTCAGATTGGTCAAAATTTTCACGAGGTTTAAACCTCAAGCATAGGGTGGAGAAATCCGAAAAGTCCTGAAGAGTGTAGAGTTATCAGGATTTCGGAATTTTGGATTTTGGAAGTCCTGATGATGAGAGGTCGAGATGCTTCACAGTGAAAGTCTCGAAATAGATCTGAGCCATCCATCCGAGAGGAAGACACATGTTGCGAGATCACCCACATCGAGATTTCGGACTTTGGGATTTCAGAGGTATCGAGGACAAGAAGTTGGGGCACTCCACGAAGAAAGTCCCGAAATAGCAAAAGGATCTCAGTCAACCATTGGAAGGAGGACGTGTGTCGCAAGATCACCCATTTTGGGGATTCAGACATCGGGAAATAGAAGAGGAAGGTGAGCATTTTGACTTCGCACTTGGCGAAGTCCCAAAACGATCTAGACCGTCCATCCGTGGAGGACACGTGGCGGAGATCGAGATTCCATCGGTATTTCAGATACCAGGGATTCGAGTTCACAGAGGATATGTGTCACTGGGGGTCGCAATTCGTGAAATCACGAAACAACGAGGACTGTCCATCTGAGGGAGGACACGTGGCAGCAATCTAGGATTTCAGGGAAAATCCTGAAAGGAAGAGTCCATTGGCATTTCGAAAATTGGGAATTCGGGAGTCCCATTGACAAGAGGTCGGGCTCTCGTATTGATAAATCTCGAAAGAAATAGGATGGATATCTTATGAGAAGTGGTCATATGGACCAAAGTATAGCCCATGGGGCTAATCGTTGATTGAAGTATTTTCGACATTTCAGCATTTCGGAGATCAGAAGGTCGAGGAGTCAAGGACTCTTGACATCGGGAAATAGAAAGTACCGAAACCCAAAATATAATTTCTTGTCGGGGAAAAAGTCACAGACGTGTAGAGAGGTCGTGACAGAAGAAGGACCTGTGGATCAAGAATTTGAGATTCCAGTGAGGAATCAAAGAGTCTCTTTGGCTCAAGGGGAAGGTTATTGAACAATCCTGTGAGAAAAATTTTCCCTAAGGGTCAGAAGGGGTCTGCACAACCATTCATTTCCACACCTTGGTAGTTCCTTCCAGCGCGGGATTTCCACACCCTGCACGTTTCTGACTCGTGGAAATCATACATTTTTGCACTGTGTTATACTGCTTGCCTGCAACGACATTTGAAAAAATGTTTTGGCTTAGGTTTTGGCTTCTTCTGTGTCCCAGTTTTTCTTTAGTCAGGTGGGAAGGGATTTTTAATGCCAGATATTGAATTTTTCTTGTTGTTTAAGTTTTCTCTAGATTGGTTTTGGAGATCGAACACCTCTCTTTTTTATTTTTTCCAATTTTTGTTTTTGATTTTTATCGGCAAGGGTATAATCTATGAACTTGTGTTTGAGTGCTTTCTCAATTAAAGGTCTTCGATTGGATTTGGATTTTTAGGTTGGTTACACTTTCTGGATTGCTTTATGATAAAATAAAAAAAATGATTTTTCATTCACATTTGAAAAAACATTTTCTTATCATTTTTTATTTTTATCTCCATTGAAAGATCAATTTAGGTGTTTGCTGAGTGTTTCATTTTCATTTATTGCCTATCCTTTCTTAGTGTGATCCATGTTTTGGTTTTTTAAAGGAAAAAAATTAAGGTCTTTGAGTCTTTTAGGTAATCATTTATATGGAAAATATTGGCATTCAAAAAATTGAAAAAGATCGAATAATGAAATTACATTGTTGATGATTGTTTCGTATTACATTCAAAGAAAAGGAATTGTGCGTCGTAGTTCATATTGTTCTAGAAAAAAAGATCTTCTCCCTACTGTAGATAGAATTCATCCAACAAAAGTTTGCATCATTCATTTATTTTTGCACGTTATTGGGTTAAAGTCTTACACAACATCAGTTTCATTCCCATCTACCTCTCGAGTAACAACAACCTCTTAAAAACATTGCGAAATTTAAAACTCAAGTAGTAACTTTTATTTTCTAGGGATCTTTTACACCAACATTAGCTAGGCTAGAGATTTGGAATAGGAAGTGAGACACACTCTCCAAAGCACAAAAAACACAATAGTATCTTGTGATAGGGAGTGCTCAAATCCATTTGCAACATTCTGTCCTGGGAAGCCCTTCTCACACAAGGGTCAAACCTGAGGTCACATTGAGATTGGCAAAGTTACTCACCCTGCGTTTTTGGTCTCAGTGTAGAGATTGCACGTATTACGGGGGTCACTTAAAGGTATACCCACAATGATGAGTGGAAGCCTCTCAAGTTGATTTCGGGCTAGATACCATGCCCTTGCATGTGGATCGGACTATCGATTGTTTCCCCAGGCATCACTGTTGTTTGTGGTAACTTTAGTAGCCTATCTTCTTAGGGTCTTACACAAGGTGACTGTGGAGGGGCAAGTCTTCACGGTACCTAGAATTGACKTTGGCTAGACTCACTCGGGCTCCTTGGAGGGTATACCCATGATTATGTGTGGGAGATTGCACCAGGGTGTAAATCTGTTAAGCAGGTTGTCAACGTAACTTTTCCCCCCTAGCCCAGCCCCTTCTTATCTTTGTCTCACGATGTTGGATTTCATCACCAACTAGTGACTTCGAAACGAGAATTTTTGTGTGCTTGGTTTGAACTCTAGATTTTATTAACGAATGATATTTGTTTCCATAGTTGGCCATAGAGTTTATTTTGTAAGATATTTATCTCCACCAACATTGACCCTCCACGCCGCTCATGTAGAATGCAAGGAATACCCCCAGAAGATCTGGGAGGTTCTCAACCCTTGCCTACAAACCCACTGGAAGGATATCCTCAATAGAGTGAGGTCCAAGACACTACCACTCCATCAGTGGAAGGAAATGACTCTCTAGAACAATTTCGAGTCATTGATTCTCTAGAGTCTTTTCAAATTCCTCATAGTTCTGAGAGACGTATTCTTTGGGTAAATTCTTTTGGAGATATTATTATTGAAACTTATGGAGTACCAACTGGACCATTCATAGGCCTTGAATATCAAGATCCCTTTTGGTCTACTCACATTCTGATACGGGATCTTTTCAGAGCCGGCATAAGTGTCGATATATTTGTCGAACACGAGCTACCTGAAACGTCTGATATAGATCATTCTCCCATTACGACTGCCTATCTGTTTAGCGGTTCCGACACCTAGTCGGTGGATCCAAACTCGACCATCCCACTTCAGATGGCCCATTCTACAATGGTCCCAAATACTACGACTATTCCCACCAGGAATACGGTGGCTAGACAAGCCCCCATTGGCACACCACATTTTCCTAGACTCGCCCCATCACTTCCCCCTGGATATCATCCGTTAAATGCTTCTATCCCTATCCCTACTCAGGTTCCATCTGGAGTATCTAGAGTTTTCTCTCCTCCTGGGCATAATCCTATTGTCGGTTTTATTCCGACACTTCCCCAACCCCCCTCCAGAGGGTCTTATCCACCTTTCGTCGGCCCTAGTGGCATCACTCAGTCTTTCACACATAATTACCATATTCTTGTTGGTAGACAATTTAACCCTAGGTGCCAACCCCCACCTAGAAGCCAAACCCAAATTGGGACACAACCTTCGGTTGGAGGACAACCCCCACCTGCCCCACCTTACGGACAGAACGTACCAGCGAATTCGGCCCAGTATTGGGATTTTCTTACCGAGGGTAATGTTCAATCGACTGGGGGGAAACAACCTCAATTCATTTCTTTCATACCCCATAGTACAGGCCAACCATAACCCGAGACTTCCAATCCCATTTGGAGTTCAAACATTCAATCTAGTGTCCCTTTCCAAGGGAGCATCCCTAATTAGTACAACCCCATGCGATACCTGCCTCCACATCCACAACCGAATATGCCAGGATCTTCGCATCATATGAAAACTGCTTACGGTCCTACTAGTATATGAACGAGACTTCCTCCCTGAAGTCAGTAGTACCCTCACGTGAATAGACAGTTACCCTTCTTAGCCACTTTGGATCTACCTGACTTGTCTAGGAATTACCATCTGAAATTCCTAAGTTTGATGGTAAACCAGGAGAGGATCCGAACAATCCTGTAATGACTTTCCACCTTTGGTGTTCCTCCAACTCTTTGACGGATGACTCCATTCAGTTACATCTTTTTCAATGAACTCTCACGGGTTCAGCCACCAAGTGGTATATAGAATTACCATGAGGCTTGTTCGCTGACTTTAATAACCTAGATATGGATTTCCTCACTCATTACCAGTGACTAATCGATTATGAAATGAGAACCGATATTTTGAGTTCTTTCAAGAAAAATAAATCCACTCATATCTACAATCAAATTCATGAGTGGAGATGAAAACGACGCTTAATCAAACTCAATCTTACCGATCAGTTATTGGCAGAGTGGTTCACGAAATATTTTTTGAATGACATATCTAAAGATATTTCGATGGGTGGAGTTATCACAAAAGAACAAGAGATCATTCATGCCCAGTACCACAATCTCGTTTATTCATAAATCGATACTCTTTACGATTTTCTCCCTGACGCATCTCATCCTTATACCACGACCACCTCAAAAACCCCAGCAGCTTCTCATGTTGCTGATGGTGTGATAGGTACTTTCCATGATCAACCTCAATATACGCAGGCCTCTCATACCAATCCCAAATCCCATGCTTCTAATGTTCAAACTACTCCAATGCCCACTCCTCCCACCCGTAAAAATTCAGAAGTGAATGTTGTTCAATCGACTCATACTGGTAAGAAAAAATTTAAAAAGAGAAGGTTAGGAATAAGGAGGATAAAAATAACAACCCACAATCCAACAAGACCAATTCACAATCTGTTGATGATAAGGAAAAATGAAAACCTCACTATCCTTGCCTTATCTGTGGTGATGATCACTACATGAAGGATTGTCTGAGATGTGTCGAGGTCACAAAGTTCCTTCAAGGGACCCCAAAACCTCCTACACCTATCGTCTCATCTCAACCCTTCCCTTCTCAACAACAAGCTCAATTGGTCATCCATGATCAACCTTCTTCCTCCACTACCTCCTACGTACTTATGTGTAATGGTGATTCGAAGAAGAATGACATCGCACTTACCACTCGGGCCAAATA
>SNQJ01S0003655.1:164440-185074 GCA_010110895.2 Picea sitchensis | reverse complement strand
GCCACTTTTGAAACTTCATGATGTCTAAGCTTACATAAAATTTGGGTCTTTGACATGAAAACTCAACCCCCTACTATCTGCAAGCCAATGGCCAAGTCGAAGTGATCAAGAAGGTTCTTATCACCATGCTTCGACAGATTATAGGAATTCACAAAACAAGATGGCACATGATGTTGTTCTCAGCATTATGGGCCTATCGAATTTCCGTGAAGTCTGCCACAGGGTTTACACATTTCCAACTAGTGTATGGTATATAAGCTATCCTACTGATTGAATGTGAAATTCCATCATCAAAACTAGCCATTGAACTTCTCCCAAATACCTCTACTAAATAAGAATGTATGTTGTATCCGATGCAATTGGACGAAGCCTATCGTGATGCCACCCTAATTACTGAAACCTAGAAGAAACACATCAAAGCCCAATATGAAAAACATGTCAAACCACGTGCTTTCTCTGAGGGAGATCTAGTTCTCCTCTATGAACAAGATCGTGATTTGCTAGGAGCCAAAAAATTCGAGGCCATGTGGTGAGGCCCTTATATCATTAAACGAGTGTTGGAGAAGGAAGCTTATGAGTTAGTAGATTATGATGGAATTCCTTTAAGTGAACCTAGAAATGGACTTTACTTGAAGAAGTACTATGCTTAGACTATCTCTGCATGAGTACTTGTATTTTACTGTATCATACTGTTGTGTGCTACATTTGTGCATTTTTTTTCATTGTTCGGTTTCTACCCTCGACCGCTTATCTTACATTGTTATTGTTTTTCAGATGTCGGAGTCTTCGTTACCCTACCTTGGCTTCGCTGATGGTGCTAGTTGTAGTACTCAGAACCTACCTTCTACTGCATGGGCAATCTATTCACCCACAAATGAACTTATCAGTCTACATGGTGCTTTCCTCGGTCCAATAATATAGCAGTGTATAGTGCAGTTATCGAATTGCTAACTAAAGTTATATTACTTGGGATCCATCATCTGGTTATACGACTTGATTCACAGCTAGTGGTGTTACAGTTAAGTAATGTATATGCTATTCGAAGTCCTACTTTGTTATGGGTATATGTACAAATTCCCCTCTTGGAACGTTATTTTGATTATATTGAGTATCAACACATTCCTAGATGTCTAAATGCATTGACTGATGCGTTAGCTAATTATGTGTTAGACATACATCTGAGACATTTATAAAACCAAATCACACATCACATGTATCATATAAATAAAAATAAGTCGGTATAAGCATCATGTATATATATAAGGATCAAAAGTTTTTACAAAAAGATTGTTTTACGTCCGAAGACCAAAATATTGAAAATGAATCTCATAGCTTCTACAAAAATAGTATCATGGATGCTACTCTCGGCAACACACTACTGCGTGTGCTACCCTATGGAGCAATCATCTCAATGGACCAGCCATGCCTACAGTATGGCATTGGAAACGTCGCGAGACCTCGCCAATGGACATGTCTGGGATCCCTGCAGTTAAACCCTCCAGATTTTGTTTGATCACCTCGTAGTCATCTGCATCCCATCCTTCCAATACTGCTACTTCCCCTCTCCTATGGACATGGGAGGTGCCTGGGGACCTGAACGACCCTACATCTACATAGTCAGGATGTTTTTGTTAGTTATTGGATTCAAAAACATATAAAAACATTTAATATTTTGAAAACATTTACAAAAACAATATAAAAGCAAAATGTCTTTCTCACCTAGTTCCCCCCACTGAAAACCCTCAGGTAACACTAAGTCGGGATCATTGCTGAAATCCATCCCATCATATGCGTAGTCATCAATCATCAAGATATGGGGCTCCAACCAATGAAAAAATGTGTCATTATATCTAATAATTGGGCCTGTCTCATGTCGGGACATGATATCACACCATTGTTTCATCCGCGGATCTTGTGGTGCTGGTATATTCCAATCTACCTATAAGCGAAAGTGAGGGACTCTTTCTAGGAAGAAAGATACCAAAATGGATACGTACCCAAACTATTTTAGATCCCCGTTCTTTCTCTTGGTTAATTGGCTCTTAGTGCTATGGAGCAACCCATCACACCAGTTGAACACAAGAGGTTTTGTGCATTCTATCGCATACTGGAAATATCTATGCAAAGCCATGTGTGGAGAAGTACTCCCTGCCATTTGTGAAATGGTGAATAGGATGGTTCTCAAGGTCAGATATCGAATCCCTCTGATAGCCACCTTACCCTTGTGTCATCCGGCCTCGGGATCACAATAGAGTCTGATATATTCACTCATCAGTTAACCTTCACCTCGAACTCCTGTTAAGGTCACTTGGTCCCCACGATAAGACAACCCTATCAAGAATTAAATGTCTTCAATGTCCAAAGAAAGAACATGAACTCCCACATGGAATACTTGTTGGTTCACATCCCACAATCGGACCAAATATTCCAACAGTCTCAGCTGGGCTCTCATGCCCTAGATCTTGAATAGTTTTAATAGACCACACTGTCTTAGGTTAATTGGCTCTTCATGCTATGGAGCAACCCATCACACCAATTGAACACATGAAGTTCTGTGCATTCTATCAAATACTGGAAATGACTCTGCAAATCCATGTGTGGAGAATCACTCCCTATCATCCATGCAATGGTGAATATGATGGTTCTCAAGGTAATATCTCGAAGCCCTCTAATAGCCACCTTACCCTTGCGTCATTCGGCCCCAGGATCATAATAGAGTATAATATATTCACTCATTGGTAAACCTCCACCTCGACCTCCTCTTAAGGTCGCTCACTCCCTAGGACAAGATAGCCCTGTGAAGAAGTAAATGTCTTCAATGTCCAAAAAAATAACATAAACTCCCACATGGAATACTTGTTGGTCCACATCCCACATTCAGACCAAATATTCCAGCAGTCTCAGTTGGGCTCTCATGCCCTAAATCTTGAAGAATTTTAATAGACCACACTGTCTTAGGGAATTTATAGTACCCGGATCATTCAAATCCATTGTATCGTCGTCTTCATGTTTCCTTTCTCTCCATTCTAACATTTTTGCAATCAAAATACCTGCATGGGAATGGAGAGAAAGGAGTTAACACCTTCAGTTATCATAATTTGAAATTCCTTTTGATCACCGTATCTTTTTCTTGTGGGTTTTATGCCACCGCGACTTGGCCTTGGTTACAGAGTGGAGTTTCTGCAGGTGGACCATTAGGTGCCTGTGGAAATCCTTGATTTCCGCAGGACCCGATATAGGGAACCTGTGGCGGCCCCAACACGCACCCATGGTCCAAAAAGTCACCCAAAAATATATCTTTTGACTGATTAAAATGAATTTTAAACTGTTAAAAACGAATAGGATGAGGCACTTATTTTTTTCACGCAAACCATTTTCCGAATGATCGCTCGAGGCCTCCACAATCGACCACCAAAATCCGAGGTGAAAAAGGTGTTTTGGACAATGTTTTTTGATCAAATACAAATGAAATAGTGAAAATGAGTTCTTACCTCTATTTATATCATTTTTTACTTTTTCTAAATATATTTTATATTATTTAAATATATTTTCTCAAAAACCTAATGATTTTGCAAGTGTTGTTTCTCGCAGATGAGAAGCCTACGGTTCCAAACAATGGAGTATAGACACTTTTTGGTGATGTGTTTATCTTTTTCGTCGTGTGTATGATTACTTTTTAGGATTTTTTAAAAAATACCTCGAGCGTAGTATTTGTTCATTCTCGTGCTCAAAAAACATTGAGAACATGATCGATTATACTTTTGTCGTATTTTCGTACTCGTCGTGGTAACACAAAAATAACGAAACTTACAAAGTAATCTTTAATCTCTTTTCACACTCTTTAAAAATGAAAAGATTGTTGAGAAAACTTGTTTGTCTTATGCTTGTAAAAGTATTTGAATAAAACGTTCGATGAGCGATAATTTATCACTTTTTTGGTCCCGTCGAACTATTTTATGAAAAAGGAACTAAGAGAGTTCTCTTTTAAGTGTTTTTCCAGACTCTATAAACATGAAAAACCTTCTAGTTTTCTATCTTTGGACTCGTTAAACAAACATCGACAGACCCATAGGGGACTGAACCACTCCTTCTTAGGGTTCGTTAAAAATACTCTATGGGACTCTTCCAAAGGATGAGCTTACACCCACAAGCATATGTTATCCTCCTCAAGCTTGTGTAAAAATAAAGAGGTACTCGCCAGAAATGGTGGGGGTAAATTTGGGAAAGGGATGTGTCTCTATATTTGTGTTAGTGATAGTAAGCGTCGCTCTTGAACATGGTACCCCCTTTATCATTTGAATCTGGGTTGGGAAATCCATTTTCCTCTCGTCTGACTTTCTGCAACTTCATATCTTGGGTCGTCTTTGAGTCAATACTGCCAAGCCCAACGTCGTGCCATCCATATGTTCAAGAGAATTTCAACCGAGCCCTCTATTGAGTCAGCCATCTTCAATTGTCAATTCCTATCATGTTGTCCTTCCGTGTGTCCGTTCCAAATCATATTCGTACTTTTCTCTACCCTAAATCTGTTACATGTTTCATGTCATTTGATGGGGGATACATCAAGGCCCTCATGTGATGAGCCTTTTTAAGTCGAATTCAGCTCATTATCCAGGAACTAGACTTAGAAACTAATTAGTACCTTAGATCCTGCATGCCTCAATGGCAGTTTTTTTCGCTTTCAACAATGGATTTACATCATAGATCCCTGATCGAGAAATTCCATTGAGTGTTCAACTTCAACTCATTTATTCACACTCATTGGATTGTACTGTCATACCTTGGGGGTCATTGACATCAATGATGATTTCCCTCACACTTGTTAACGGTTTTCATTAAACGACCGGTAATCAAGTGGTTTCTGACCATGTTCAACTTCAGCACTTGTAATCACATGGCCAGATTTGTACTAGCGGATGAAGGGATTGAAGACCCTAGACCTCATCATTTTTTATCTAGGTTGTGATGGAGTATTTACGATTTGAGTTGGCACATAGATCCACTTTGTATGTCTCGTGGCTATGTGTTTGTTTGAATTTTCCTATACATAGATCCACGGTGTATTCCTGCTGGTTATGTAGAATCTCGATGACATGGATCCACGGTGTATAATTGGTGGCCATGATTTATATTTATGATGTCAATCATTTATATTCTGAACATGGAAATTCCTACTTCAGACATGATGTAATATTATGCGGATTATTGATTGTTTTCAGGTTCCTAATTGGTGTGCTCTTAGTTCCTAACACACACATGCATTTTTACAAAGTATTTTGGCTGTCACGAGTTCCAGCCCGATACTTTGGGGGGCATTATGTTACACATTATTTTGGTCATTCTGATGATGACATCATAGACATGTGTTCAGGATCCCAACATGGCTTTTTTCTGAGAAGAGTAGCTTCTTTCCTACCTGACAAAGCTTCTCTTTAGAAAGGGTTTGTAGGCTGCCCATAATACACAGTGCAGAAATCCATCATTTCCGCAGGCTGCCCTATAGCTGGCCCACAGGATTTCCGCAGGTTTCAATATAGGCATGGTGTGATGACATTCCAAATCTAAAAGAGGAAAGAGGTTTCACGAAGTTTCTACAAGGGGAATCTTCTAGAATGTGAGGTGGTGTCTGTATGGCTGTGATCCTACTGGTTTCTCTAATTTGGTGGGATCATCCTCATCCTTTTAACTACCTCACCTTCTCCTATATAATCATGGGCTTCTCATGGAAATATTTAATCATAGTTGAGAAATATCAGGCAAAGAATTAATGAGAGAATAGACTAAAGATTGTGTGAAGAATCCTATTCTTAGTGATGCTTGAGGCCTCCATTTGTCCATCAAGCTTTTGTGGATCATCTTCATATGAATTTCAGAGAAAGTGTATGTGTGTATTGGGACAAAGGACCACTAAAAGGGAACTTGCGACATCAAGGCAATTTGGTTGTATCTTCTACTTTTCATTAATATAATACGGTGACACGTTCCTTTCCCATAAAATGATTAGTATTTTATTACATGATTCATTTATCACATGTTTAGGTTGTCGTTGAATTCTTCTATTATTGCTTTCATGTTGGTTGGTTTTATTATCGCAGATCTAATTCTGCAAGAGCACTGAAGTGAACTAGGGACAACAAAGATATAAGGAAGCGATTCATAAGGTATGTTATCTATTCCTATTTTTGGTAGTAAAACTCAATTATCACAACTTAGGGGAAGCGTCTTGTTTCGTATCATTTTGTTCTAGATCTAGGTGGATCTAGGGGCATTAGTTCATGTCTACATCTACCAATTTACCCAATAACAGATACAAGTGTAATTTAAATCTCCTTGGGCCTTTAAGAGGGATAATGACAATTAAGTAAAACTACTATGCATATAATAAAGGAATAAGATATATTTAATGGATTATCTTTGTGTCGCAAACAATGTTGGAGATTCAAGGAACTTTAATGTCCCCTAAATATATATATATATATATATATATGGGAAATTTAGGGTACATTACATATGGTATAATATTTGAAGGTTACAACACTTGGACCTCGGGGCAAGGCCAAAATTATTTTAATTCTTTTATTTTTATTGAAGAAAAACTAACAAATATGTTTACTGTTACAAACAGAAAAAAAAAAAATTGGTCTTTTGTGATAATGTTAGCACAGAATGAAGAAGAATTCAAACCTGAAGAGAATCCAAATCAAGGAATTCCTAAAGAACCAGGGAATAATAGCGAATGAAGTTCTTCCACCTAGTTTTCGGAAACAATGAAGAACCTCATCATGGAATTACAATTGTTTAAAGAAGATAATGAAAAGATGAAAACAGAACAGGAAAACCAGTTAGAAATAATTGAAATGTTGATACGCAGTATGGTAACCAAGAGGAGCCCAAAGGAAAATTAAAAATAAGAATAATTCAACAAAAGGTCCTCTAAAAAATCCGGTTATGAAACAAAAAATGAGGATATTTCTTCTGAAGACACACACACAACAGGAAACAAAACAACAACGAGAAAAAAAAAACAAAAAAACAAGTAGATCACCTGGAAGGAGAATTCAATAAAATAAAACCATCCACCTTTGATGGAGAATCATGGACGGGTGAAGAGGTTGAAGAATGGCTACTAGATATAAAGAAATACTTACATATTTACAACTACTCTAGTAATACGAATGTCAGAATGGCCATCTACAAGTTGAAGGGAAAAGAAAGTATCCAGTGGCAAGACCTGAAATTGGCTAAGGGATTGAAAGATAAACAAATGCAATGGTAATATTTTAATTTTTTTATCAAGAAGCAATATTTTCATAAATCTACTACAAAAGAAAAACTAAGGAATTCTATGAGCTAAGACTCGGACAAATGACCATGGACGATCTAATAAATAAATTTATGGAACTATTGAGATTTGTACCATACATAAAGGAAGACAAAGTAAAGATACAATGATTCTTAAGCTGTCTACCACCATCGTACAAAGAAAAAATTGAATTTGAAAAAACCAAGTCCTTAAATGAAGTTTATAGAAAGGCTCGGATGTGCTATGATGAGTACAAATAGAGGTCTGAAATTCCCAAGTCATGGAAGGACAAGAAACATGACATAATGAATCAACAAAAGAAAGGCTTCCAACCAACCCCTTTCTGTAATATGGCAAAAAGTTTCCAAAATAAGGATTATCATTCGAACACCTAGAGCACTCAAGGGGGATGTAGAGTAGTTAACCTGGGAGTCAAGAAAGTTGGGGACTTCCCCATAGAACCATTGAAGTGCTGGGAGTGTGGAGAACCTCACTTGAGGAGAAATTGTCCACGCTTAATTTCCACGGTAAGAACTACAGTCCATAACCTGCAAGAAGTTTCAAAGTAGGAGATATGGGAAGAAGCATGCACAAAATTAATGCATCTATGGATGTTAGGCAAGTTGATCATCAATCCACTATCGTGGAGGTTGAAGGTAAAATTTATGATAACTGCATTTCCATATTAATTGACCCGGGATCTATTCATAGTTATGTCACTCCTCATTTAGTTGAATTAAACAGGCTCAAGAAAGTAAAGCATGCTAAGTCTTGGTTAGTACAATTAGCAATAGGGACCAAGAGAAAGGTAAAAAAAAATAATCTTGATTGTGAACTCAACATAGATGGTTAAAGTACAAAGTTAGACCTAAACATTTTACCTTTAGGATCTTACGATTTAGTCATTGGAACGGACTGGTTAGAGAAACATAAAGTAATATTAAACTGTTATGAAAATTCACTTATTTACAGAGACGAAAACAACACAGTTAGAAAAATACAAGGGATCAGAAAACCAGTTTTGGTTAGGTAGATATCAGCCATGCAATTTAAGAAATGTATGAACAAAGGTTTCCAAGTTTATGTTTTTCAGGTAAATAAACCCAGTTTAGAGGACTTTGCAGTCCTACATGGGTTTAGAGATGTATTTGTGGACGAAATACCAGAACTACCTCCAAGAAGAGAGATAGATTTCTCTATCGAACTACTACCTGGATCTGCCTCGATATCTAAGGCACCTTATAGAATGAGTCTACCTAAATTAACGGAACTGAAAATTTAGCTGCCAGAACTGTTAGATAAATAATATATCAGACCAAGTGTCTCATCTTAGGGAGCATCGATTCTCTTTGTTAAAACCAAATATGGGACCTTGAGACTGTGCATTGACTATCAACAACTAAATAAGATGACGATCAAGAATAAGTATCCTTTCCCCAAAATTAACGACCTTCTTAACCAAGTTGGACGAGAAATGATCTTCTCTAAGTTAGATTTAAGGTCTGGTTATCACCAAGACGAAATAAAAGACGAATATATAAATAAAACAACATTTAGAACACGTTACAGACATTATGAGTTTGTCGTAATTCCGTTCGGTCTTACTAATGCACCAACAACCTTTATGTGTTTGATGAATAGTATATTCAGTCAATATCTAAATACATTTGTGTTGGTGTTTATCGATGATATTTTAGTTTACTAAAAAATGAAAGAAGAAAATGAAGAACATCTGGAAATAGTATTGCAGACCTTAAGGAAACATTAGTTGTATGCAAAGTTTGATAAGTGTGACTTCTACGATAGAAAGATACAATACCTAGGACACGTGATATCCCAATATGGAATTGCAGTTGATCCAAAAAAGATAAAATCCATTATGGAATGGCCTATTCCTAAGGATGTAGCAGACATCAGATAATTCATGGGAGTTACCGATTATTACCGAAGATTTATCGAAGGATTTTCTAAGATCGCGTATCCAATTACATCCCTACAGAAAAAGGGAATAAGATTTACTTGGTCACAAAAGTGTCAAGACAACTTTGATAAATTAAAAAGACTATTAACTACAACCCCTATCCTAAGTATATCAGATCCCGATAAAAATTTTACAGTTTGAGTGGATGCAAGAAAATAAGTCTTGGGAGGTGTCTTAACACAAGATGGACAGGTCATATGTTACAAATCACATAAACTGAAAGAACATGAACGGAATTACATTGCACATGATTTGGAATTAGAAGTCGTAATTCATGCTCTGAAAATGTGGTGACATTATTTAATGGGGAGAATGTTTCTGCTACTAACCAACAACAGTGGTGTAAAATGTTTATTCAGTCAACCAGATCTCAATGCAAGGCAAGCGAGATGGATGACCTTTTTAAGTGAATTTGATTTTGAAGTAAGACACATCAAATGTAAAGAAAACAAAGTTGCAGATGCTCTAAGTCAGAGGACTAACGAACTTTATGAGATAAGTGTTATCAAAGAAGAAAATGACATCGAACATAGAATAAAATATGCAAGCAATAATGACAAAAATTACATTAAAACAACAAGAAAATTACAAGAAAATGCAGAAAAACTAGACAAAACAAATCTGAGTTTAGATAAAAATGGACTACTAAGGTTCAAAAACAGGTTGTACATACCTAATTCTGTTAATTTAAAATCAAAATTTCTTGACGAATTGCACAAAAGGCCATATTTTGGTCATCGAGGATACCAGAAAATGATAACAAATTTGAGAAAATTGTTGTATTGGCCTAACATGAAGAGTGAAAAAGATGAATATTTATCTAAATGTTTATATTGTCAATAGGTAAAGGCTAAACATCAACATCCAGTCGATCTTCTATAGCCTCTACCTATACAAGAATGGAAGTCGGAGATTATCTCGTTGCACTTCATCATAGGTTTTCCTAAGACTCAAAAGAAAAATGACTCGATTATGGTAGTGATTGATAAAATTAGCAAATTTGCACATTTTATACGTGTGAAATCTACTTAGAAAGAAATTAATATTGCTGAAATTTTTATGAAAGAAATATTTAGATTGGATAAAATTCCTAAGATGGTGATCTCCAATAGAGATGTCGAATTTACGTTAAAGTTTTGGAAGGAATTTTTTGCAGGATTGGATACTAACCTGAATTTTAGCACAAGCTACCCACCAAAAATGGATGGGTAGACCGAACAAACGAATCAGATTGTGGAAGACATGTTATGAATGTACGTGAGAAAGAAACCAACTAAATGGGAGGAGTAGCTACACTTAGTTGAATTTGCTTACAATAATGGCTATCAGACATCAACCAAGATGAGTCACTTCGAAGAATTATACAGAAGGAAATGCACAACCCCGATTGGCTGGGATAATCTAGTTGACATGCTTATGATGGGACCATAAATGCTCCAGGAAATGGAGAAAATGATAAAAATGGTACAACAGAATTTAAGGGAGGCCCAAGACCGACAGAAAAGCTACACAGATTTAGAAAGGAGATACCAACAATTTCAAATTGGTGACCACATGTATGTGAAAGTCACAGAAAGGAGGAGCTCTCTAAATCTAGGAAATTGTTCAAAGTTGGCACCCAATTTTTGTGGTCCCTTCGATATTTTAACTCGAATCGAACTCGTGGCATATCAAATAGCACTTCCTGCAAACTTAAAATTTCATAATGTTTTTCATGTTTCCTTATTAAAAAGGTATATTCATTATCCTACTCACATCATTGATTGGAACATGGTGCAGGTGGAACCAAAAGGCRAGTTCCATGTGGAACCTTTGGGAATTCTTGACAGGAAATAAAAAATACTATGGAACATACCCATCGCCCACATAAAAGTACAATGGAAGCACTTTATCCCTGAGGAGGCCACTTGGGAATTGAAGGAAGATTTGCAGAAATATTATTCAACCCTATTCCGAGAGAGGAATGAACACTGAGGATAGTGTTATACTTAAGGGGGAGAGGATGTAATATCCTCAAATTTTAGAATATTAAATTCTAAGTGAACTTTGAAATAAACATCCGTTTTTGGAAAATTTGGATTTGGAAATTATTTGCCATTTATGCAAAATTCGAATTTGGAATTTTGATTATTGTAATTAATTATTTGATGATTGTTGGGAAAAGATTTGACTTTCCCAACTTTCCTCTTTTATTTGACACGTGTGTAAGACAAACATTTAATAAATTAAATGTTGGAAGACAAATGGAACAACCAGGTTAAAAATAGTTGACCGTGACTCCATGAGTGGGGAACAGGTTTGAGTTACCTCAAGGCTAATTTTTACAAGTGGCAGAAGTGTAATTTGGCCACTACCAGCCCCTAAAAATCAAGGATTTGTAAAGATGCAAATTTCCCTAAGGAGGCAAGGAAATACCTAGGCACAAGGCTACATATTAAGAACAACATATGGAGGAGGCAGGACGTTGCTTAGTATGTTGGGAAAATAAACTATTTGTTGGTATGAATAATTTTAGTGTGAGGAAAATGATTTTTCTGATCTGTGGATGGTTACTATAGCTAAGGAAGATCATTCAGTTTTTCCTTATGGACTCATGGTCAGGCTAGGGGGTGAGCATGAAAAGTGAATTTGACTATTCTATTCTATGGTTGGGTGGAACGTGGTTGTTCCATTTGTATTCCAGCATCAGGTTTCAGATATGTATCTCAGCTTGTATTCCTTTGTCAATGTTATATTTATGGTTATTATTTGTTATGAATATGTTGACTGTGTATACATAAGGGAAATCAATTCTTAGGGGCTATATGACCATGTTTTACTTTGGTTGATCATAGTTAAATGATACCGAAAATATTGTTTATTTAAAATGTGATTGTTGTACATATATATTTAACTACACATGTGTGTGTGTGTGTGTGCATGCGCTCATATATAAATAAATAATAGAACTATTTTTATGTTCCTATTGGCCATTGAATATATATATTTTGAATTACTATTCAAATCTATACATTCGAAAACACCGTAGAGAATAGATAGAAAGAATAATAGTCTGAATACATTCTTTATTACCACAGAAATATAGTGATTTAAGAGAACTCAAAGTATCTTGAAAATGTAACCATTCTATTTAATCGATCATTGTACAAAATATTACAGTTGGAGTACCATAGACCAAAAACTCCACAACCTCTTATATTGTAAACAGAGCTCTAAGAAAGTATACATAGAATCTATATGTAACTGAAGTTAATGCGCACATAGATCAGTCAAGGAAGGACATGGAACTTGAATACCTTTTGAGGTAATATGCTTTCTTCATCTGCTTACACCAACTTTCCCAACCTGCAAAGAAGTAAAATGAGGGTTTAGTAACTTGCTAGCCTATTAATTCTATGGAAATTAAATAGTAGAATAAACCCAGTTAAAAAACTTAGCCAGAGTTCTGATGTAAACCAGATCGCCTTTTGTTCCTTGTACGACACTCTATCTACAATCTAGGAGGAGGAGGAGTGGACCCAAAAATGACTAATGGGTACCCTCGCAAAACATAAAGGGACCATTATTATTTTCATATATCCATGCATAGAACTTTTCACTTGTAAAATAGAGAAAATGACAGTAAGCAATTATCATTGAAATAAACTGTGCATATATTAACCAAATAGGCAACACATAATAATAATTCTCCAAACCCTGTGTAGAGGACCAAATGAGCGGAATGAGTCAATTGTGGCAAGGTCACGATTAAACATAACTGCAAATTAATTCCCCGAAATCACACAGTGGAATTTCCTATTTCGGGTAACGATCATAGTGAATAATTATTAAATTTATAAGCATTCATATAGGCACACAAGATGTGACCTGAGTATAATTGCAACATATGGATAATTAAAATTAAACAACATTACAGAAAGGTAAATTATGCAAGTTTGAGTGCATAGAAAATTAGAGTAAGAACCCAATACATAGGTTAAAACCTAATTGTGCAAAACGTGTTCGAACCCCACATTTTCATTATGCATACATTCAACAGATGAATTAGAAAATGGTTACATGCTTAGGAATGGCAGTTAATAACAAGTATACTCTCTCTCTTATTAGTGCAGAGTGGTCAACATAGGAAAACCCTTTCATAAACAATTTAATTCCATAACTGTATCAGACGAAGGATGTTACTGAGGTGGTCATGGGATAAACCACGTTTCTTCTCGGTAGAGGAAATATTTTCACAACCACAGGATACAAAAAAAGTTGTTTCAAATGAATAAGATCCTATTAATTTTCCATTTATATACATAATTTAAATTACAAAAATTTCCTACAAAGTTTTAAATAGTCAAGTTTGAATAACATCAACCAGTGCAGCAAGTCTTGGGATCTTTGGACGAATTCCAGAGGTTAAGAATAAAAATGTTATAATGGTGAATAAAATAACACTGATAAATATTATAGGGTTAACTTCTAATAACGATTCGGTCCACGGTCTGAATGGGAAGGGACCGCAATGACTATAGGCTTGAAGACTCACAACCAACCAAGAGAAAATACAATAACCCTCAAACCCGAGTGTTAAAACTAAAGGGTTTCACCCATATTACAAAGGGAACCATAAACACAGTAGAATCCCAGGAGGAAAATGCATACATAGGCACTATTGTAATACATTTTCAATACTCAAAAAAATAAAAGAAAATGTGAAGTCTGTTCATGGAACCTCTCTTTTATTTTACGTTGCACCAAACAAAGAATACATTCACAGAGTACTTCTCACGGGGAACTGAAGCAAAAGAATGTTTACATTCCCTTGCGCATAGAGAACCCAGATGTGCATTGCCTCCTTCCATCGCTCACCAGAGCCGAGCCTTACCAAATCGTCAGTCCTATATAGCACATATGCCATCACTCACTAGGGTCAAGCTTATCAAATCATTGATCGTATATAGTGCAAAGGCCAGTGCTCACCAGAGTCAAGCCTTAAAAAATCACCAGTTGAATACAAACCATGGGAATGTTTTGTGTTACATACCAAAGGGGGAAGAAAAAAACAAGTGTTGCCTCGAGGTCCTCACTAGAGGAGTAATAGAGGCTAGTACGCCCTATACCCCTGCCAAGTGAAACCAAGGGAGGTGGCGAGCCTACGTTGGGCGTTTTCGCCTAAGTGTCAATTCTGGAAGGTATTGGACATGCTTCACCATTAATGGACCAGACCAGGATTAAATGCCTACATGACCCGACTTGTCATCCACCATAAAATGGTTTTTGAACCACTTAATTTGGTGATTCATGTTAATAGTCGAACCCTAGAATTAGAAGACCATGTTAATAATCAAGTAGGTTTACCCATGTTATGTATAGGTATATGTTCCCTATGCTATAATAATATGTTATGTATAGGTATATGATCGTTGCACTATGATAAAACAATATTGTTAGTATGGATAAAAATTTAATCCTAGCACTTAGGACTTATGCCTCCTAGGTCAACCCTATGTCGATATGTGTTGATCGTGTGTCCATGATTTAGATCACCCATACCTTATATAACATAGACTGTTATGCGATTTAATATGGATAACATGTCTTGACATATACCTGGTGCTTATTCTAAGGGCTATGATAGTCATGGTCACAAAACTCCTCAACACATATAAGTGTGTGATTTATAATCCATTAACGACACTATAATGAAATATAAATGTAAGAGACAAGTGGAATTTAAGTCTCCTTCAACCTTTAAGAGGGATAATGACAAGGAAGTAAAACTTATATGAATACAATAAAGGAATAAGATATATTTAATGAATTATCTCTGTGTCGCAAACAATGTTGGAGATTCAAGGAAATTTAATGTCACCTAACAAAATAAAATTTATTTGGGAAATTTTGGGTACATTACACGGAGAGCAGGCATTTTCTTAGKACAAGTAAATATCTTATCATTACARATGGATGACGACTRGTACAAGGAAGTAAAAGACAATATCATACAAGATACCATGATGATACCTAGATATGAGGGTTATTCTTTGGATARCAACGAACTATTAAGATAAAATGGCAGAATTTATGTACCACCAAATGACGAAATGAGAAATTTAATTTTGAAAAAAGCTCATCGAGAAGTGTATATGGCTCATCTAGGAGTCATAAAAATAAAGACATATATAAAACCACTTTTTGGAAGGGAGTGAAAGATGATATAGTTAATTATGTGGCAAGATGTCTTGAATCAACAAGTGAAGGATGAAAATTGACATCCAACGGGATTATTATAGCCACATACGATTACTTAATCGAAATGGGAAGTTATATCGATGTAATTTATTATTGTATTTTCATTGACAGAAAGGATACACGATTCTATCTTTGTATTTGTCCACACTTTGACTAAGAGTGTGCATTTTATTCCTGTTCATACGACGTATCCAACACCTAACATAGCTTTAATTTTTGTACATGAAATTGTAAGGTTGCATAGTGTACAGAGGAAGATAATATTTGATCGAGGATTGGTATTCACTGGACGTTTTTGGACTAGTTTCCAAGAGGCTTTGGGCACACATTAAATTTTAGTACATCATATCACCCTAAAACTGATGGAAAAATGGAAAGAACAAATCAAATTCTAGAATATATTCTTCGAATGTATGTGATGGATCAACAAAAACGATGGGAAGAATTTTTACCATTGGTAGAATTTACGTATAATAACAATTACGAGAATTCGATAAAGATGACACATTTTGAGTTTCTATATGGACAATCGTGTAGGACACATTTGAGTTGGGATCGACTAGAATATAGGGTCTTTGTGGGACCAAAAGTGATTAAGGAAATGGAAGATCATATGTGAACTATAAATAAAAGGATTAAGGAAGCGTAAGACCAAAAAAAGAGTTACGAAGATGTTCATCATATTGACAAAGTATTTTTGTGGGTAAAACCACATAAGAGTTCGATTAAGTTTGGAAATAGCGTTAAACTCTCTCCAAGGTTTGTGGGACCTTTTAAAGTTATAGAAAAGAAAGGACCTATGGCTTATCGACTAGCCTTACCTAGTTCTTTGAGGCATATCTAGGTTGTGTTTCATGTTTCATTTTTACATCATTATATTTCATATCTGTCACATGTTATTTTTTTGAGTTCGTTGCAGGTATCAGATGAGGACGCTCTCATAGCAAAGCTATTACACATACTAGACCATCACAATCAATATCTATGACATCGATTGGTCGATTAGGTCAAGTTCTAGTGGGACATTTATATTCCACATTCCATCACTTGGGAGGACACACATGATAAGCCTCAACAATTTCCATATTTATTTTTAAAGTTGATATATATAGATTAGTAGCATCTATATCATAGTTTTCATTGTTAGATTGTAAAAAATTCAAGACAAAGCTTAAAACAAGAGGGGGTATATGTAACATCCAATTTTCACTAACCACATTTTCATAACACTGATTAGTCTTTGAGGACACTTGCATGCAAGTGATCCAACTAAACATAGTAATATATGATTATCTAATTAGGTTTATGAGTTAAATAGTATTATAGATTTGAGTATTGAATTTTTTGTGTTATTAGTATTGATGTATAAAATTGATATGCATTATGATGAGGCTTCTTGAGTGTGCAGGAAACATGACAAGAAGAGGATGTTGATGGAATCAAAATAATTCCTTGGACTCGGTGATGCACACGCCCGCTACCTCTCAACCCGCAGGTCGGGCAGTTCGCGTGCTCACAGGATCTTTCCTTTCACACGGCCAAAGAACTCTAACCAGTTCTTCTATTTCCCTATCGGGGAATCTGCACCCACAACAATCCTCGTGGGATCCCCCTCTTTACAATCGGGAGATCGGACTTCGAGACTTCGTGAGTTCAGTGGTCGAGCGTTGGACTCTCGAATCCCCGAATGTCGATACAGTCAATGCTAACCTTTCTCTTTCCCCTTTCGGGATTTCCCTTATCACGATTTTGGCACTCGCGATGTCGAGTAAGTTGTTTTACCGACCCTCGAATCTCGATATTCTGAAACTCCAGCACACACATGAGCTCTGACCTTTCAACTCCCTCACTCCATCGGCATTTCAGAGCTCGTAATATCGTGAATCCTGATGCAAATGTTTCAGGACTTCTCACCATGAAACTCCAAGATATCGTGCCACCTATCCACTCGCTGACTCCGTTGGCCCCACACGGTTCCTTTGACTGTCGGGATATCGCATATCGTGATTTCACGATTCCTATTGCAATGTTCACGGGACTTCCATCCATGAAACCCCGATATGACCAACCCTGAGTAAATCCGACGGTCCTTGTGAATCGGATCTACAGTACTGCCCCTCTTGAGCTTTGAATCTTTAGAGAATATGTCGTTATATCTCCCCTGTTCCTTCATGAGATCTGACGGCTCACGGAACTTCGCGAAATCTCCTCAGAGAATTTTGTCCATCCATTCCTTCCTTCTGAGAGCTCGTCCTCCTGCGGCCCTTTGCTACTACGCTTTCCTTCAAACCTTTAAGGGGCTTGGCCTCTTACCCCCTTCGATTCTTTCGAAGGTTCAATCCTTCTGCGCTTTCCATGACTCAACGGTTTTTTTTTTTTTGGAAAATCCCTACACGCACTCCTTGCGGAAGATTTTCAAACACTCTTAAGTGTTGAAATCCCTCCGACTCTACGCACACCTGCAGCAGCAGTCTCTAGATACTTTGCTCAGATTTGCAACTCTGAGACTTTCCTCGGCTTGTGCACTCCTTTCATGGATCCTATGCCCAACTGCACTTTTGAGTAAATGAGAACAAAAGTAAAACTATCTAAGCTTCAGAGACGCAACCTTGAATTCTTGTCGACACACTCCTTGCGGACACTTCAACTGCACTCCTAGCGGGAATTCTTACTCAGATAGAGAAACAATTGAAACTCGTTCCATTATCCTTTCCTCTCACATTTCAGAATCAAAACATGAAATCATATACACAACACATAAAGCAAATGTATAGCAGGAAGCAAGCATTCATGAGCATATCATTCAGCATCAATACACAGAGAACAAACACAAAACCATGAATTTGAATCAACCTCTTTGTATTAATCCAAATATTTGTACATGGGTGTTCTTACACAGCTCTGTGCATGCTCTTGATCTAATGCTTCAATAATCTTCCATAATGTTACAATAGACAATGAGGGTGTCTATATTCTGTTTCCCTCTTGCGCTCTCAAATAGTCTAATCTAGAATTAAATTCTATCTACCTGCATTAACTACTTTAAATGCCTTCTATCTACTAAGGATGAGAGCAAATCGCTCAAGGTACATTTACATTATACGAGTGCGCTTCATTAAATTGCCACATTTATGTTTGCGCAATAACTTCAAGGTAAATTCAAAATTCGTGTTGTCGCTTGTCCAACTGTCTTTTTTTCCATGCTAGCTTGCTTGATGTTGGCAATGCTCTTGCATCATACTCTCTCGCTTGAAAATTTTCATGGGCTCCTGTCCATGAGCTCGCACATAGTTCGTCCATGCTTCTCTATTTCTTCTTCGTTCTCCCAGCTGGCGTCTTCAACTGGATGGTTCTTCCACTTGACTAGATACTCAAAGTATTACTTTTGCCTAGTCCTCTTGCTCACTCTTTTATCCAGTATGCACTCCATTTGCGGCTTATCTGCAACTGGCATTTGTTTCGTCCACTGGATCACTGACTTCTCACTTCCAGTCCCTGCTTCCTCATCCCTATATGGGTACAAATACGAGATGTTGAATATCGGAGAAATTCCAATCCCATCAGGTAATTCAATCTCATAAGCATTCACCCCAAATTTCTTCAAGACCCTACATGGCCCGATTTTCTTCATCTTCAATTTGTTATATGTTCCTCTCGGGAACCTTTCTCTTCTCAAATGTACCAGAATCAAGTCACCAACCTCAAACTAAAGTTGTCACTTGTGTTGATCGTCTCTGTTCTTATACTCCTGGCTTGAATTCAGCAGTCACACTTCACCTGGTTGTGAAGTTCCTTCATCGCTTCTGCGAAATCTTTTGCACTAGCGCTCCTAGTCGCAGTCTTCTATAAATACCTCAGTTCATAAATTCCTCTCATCTGCATGCCATAAACAACCTGAAATGGACTCTGACTTGTGCTCCTTTTAACCGAGTCATTATAAGCAAACTCTGCCTGTGGTAATATGTGGTCCCACTGGCTATGGTGTTATGTCACCAAGATTCTCAGTAAGTCTCCCAGACTTTTGTTTACGACCTTTGTCTGTCCATCCATCTGAGGATTATAAGATGAACTAAATGACAAGTTAGTTCCCAACTTCTTCCATAAGGTCCTCCAAAAATTCCCTATGAATTTTCTGTCTCGGTCCGAAACTGTACTCCTCGGTAACCCATGAAGTCGAATGACCTCTTTGAAAAACAGGTTCGCAATGTGAGTTGTGTCACTGGTCTTCTGACATGGAATGAAGTGTGCCATATTGGAAAATCTATCCACCACCACAAATATTGAATCCCAACCTCTTTGTGTTCTTGGCAACCCTAATACAAAATCCATGTTGATTGCATCCCACGGCCTTTCTGGTATGGGCAATGGTTGATAGAACCCTGCATTCTACTTCCTTCCCTTCGAATGCTGGCAAATTTTGCATATGTTCATGAATCTCTTGAGATCTTCTCACATTCCCAGACAAAAATATGACTCATTCAACTTTGCGAACGTCTTGTCATGACTAAAGTGCCCTGCCAATCCTCCACTGTGTTTCTCCTTCAACAGATTCTACCTCATGGAGCATTTCGGAATACACAGCTAATTACCTCTAAATAGTAATCCTTCTTGGATCATGTATTCTATCCATTGGCTTCTGTCCCTGAGAATTAGATTCTCAGCTACTTCATACGCTTCCTTAAAATACTGATCATCTGTGTACATGTTCCTGAGATCATCAAAACCCAACGTTTTGACTTTGAACTCCTGCAACAGCAAACACTTCCTGCTCAAAGCATCAACAACTTTGTTAGCAGTACCAGAAATATGTTTAATCACAAAAGTGAAATTCTGCATATACTCAACCCATTTGACATGTTTATGATTCAACTTCTCCTATTGAGTCACAAACTGCAATGCATGATTGTCACTGTATAAGACAAACTCCTTCGGGATCAAGTAATGTCTCCATTTCTTCAATGCTTGAATAATAGCATAAAACTCCTTGTCATAAGTGGAGTACTTCACTTTCGCTTCATTCATATTCTCACTAAAATAGGCTATCATCTTGTCTTCCTGACTCAAGACTTCCCCTATCGCATATCCACTTGCATCGCATTTCACTTGAAAT
>SNQJ01S0003655.1:71364-133464 GCA_010110895.2 Picea sitchensis | reverse complement strand
AGAAGCCCCAAAAGGTCAAAGTAGTCAAAGTGGTTGCAAAGAAGAAATTATTTAAATAATAAAGTGAAGTGATGAGTGTACTATAAGTCAAAGTGGATACAAAATAAATTATTTAAATAATAAAGTTAATGGATAAATTACTATGTGGACAAGTGGCTAGAAGTGGGTTAGCCCTAAAATAAGGAAAGTGGTTTAATAGATTTTAGAAGGTAAATAATAAAGTGAAGTGATGAGTGTACTATAAGTCAAATTGGATACAAAATTAATTATTTAAATAATAAATTTAATGGAGAAATTACTAAGTGGACAAGTGCTTAGAAGTGGGTTAACCCTAAAATAAGGAAAGTGGGTTGAGATGGTTAAAAGGTAACCCCTTTAGAAAGCTACATGAAAGTATAAATAAGAGGCAAGGCTCTCTCATTTTAATAACACTTGTGAATATTGAATGTCTACAACTGACTAAGGTAACCAAAGGATATCTAATCCGAATTTCAGAGGGAAGGTGAAGTAAAGAAGGTTGAAATTCAAGGGAGGATAAAAAATTTTGATGATGCTTTCTAAGGTATGTTAGTTATAGATCATCTCACCATTTTCGCAATACCATTTTTTCTAGAATTATTCATACCTCAAAATCGGGAGGCCGTTGAGGAAACATATCCAAGTAGTTGTGATAAAAATTCTAGCTTGTGGGTCGTTGTATCTTTGGAGTTACACTCCATGGAAAATAGGGTTTGTGACTAGTCCCGAAACTAGTCTAAACAAGTGTTTCGAGTAAAACCGCCATAACTTATTCATAAAATATCCAAATTTAGTAAGACCAAATGTATTGGTTAGAGTACATTATTTAGTATTCTTTGTACCATTTTCATATACATACAACAAATATTATGTGCAGGGCATGCTCTTCAAGTTCACTCTCTAGAGTAAATCAGAATTCAACAAGGTATGTGATCATATACACCAGGTCTATTGCAAAGTTACATTTCAGATTTGGATGATGAAATTGATGAGGGATTTTGGTTGAGGTATTTTATAGATAGAGGTTGTATAATAGTGAGGTTTTTTCACATGGTTTTATGTAATGGTTTATGGTATTTGGTTATGGATAGTGTTATGCATTGCTAACGAACTTTTGATGGTTATTTTAGTATATGGCTGATGGTACATATTGAGGTACAGGTTGGTGCATGGTTGATGAACCTGTTTATGGTACAGGATGATTACAGGCTGGTACATGGTTTATGCACTTTTTTATGGTACAGGTTGATTACAGGTTGATTGGTACATGTTTACAACAGTATATCTCACAGTGATAGTGTGACAGTGGTTCAATCATTCTACTTTGATTTTAGGGAAATTGAACGGGGCAAGGATAGGTGGTTGTATCCACCTTATGGTTGTAGATGGAGAACATAGGGGGTTGTAGCCTCCTTTTGGTTGTAGCCATAGAATTGGGGAGTTGGAGCTTCCCTCAAGTTCTAGCCTGAGAAACTAGGGGGTTGGAGCCTCCTTCCAGTTGCAGCTGGAAAAAAAAGGAAGTTGGTGCTTCCAATGAATGTAATTATTGAATACATATATGAAAATTATTATGTGGTTTTCTCTCGCTTTGGGTTTCCACGTAAAAACATTGGTGTACTGTGTATGTGTATGATTGTTCATTTGTTCATTGTTTATTTACTCTGCAACTATTGGATGATAATGCTACATTGATTATAACACTTGCATTTTGTGGATAAAAAATATTTCATTTCTCTATTACTGATTCACCTCCCCTCAGAATAATCCAACAGTTACATAGGGAATAACCATTAGGCACTTGGATGGCACTATAGCATTTTCATATCCAAACTCAGCATAGCCTCACACATCTCAAATGACATAACCATCTCAAATGAAATTCATTGTTACAATAGGAGTAATGTCTCTCGACTTAACTCAATTATGGATTCATAACCAACATAACACAATATGCAATTAAATTTCCAATAAATGCATTCAAGAAACAATTAATATTTGCATACTAAAGGCCTCCCGCCTTTACATCAATTCAAATATTGATATTATAATAAGGGAATTCTTACCTTCATTCCATTTCGATCAATCCGTCCATCGGTTGTCGACGATTTCTCTTGGTGAATTTCCAACACTTTTCCAAAATCGTTAATCTGACCATTGGTCATCAATGGATCATTTTGTTGAATTTCACACTTAGAAAATTTTAAACCAAAACCCCAATGAATAAAAACCATCAATCCGATCCATTTCAAAACCCCTAATTTAATATCATCCATTGACCCCATGAACCTTTCAAATGGTCAAATCCTTATGAATTTTTAAATTTATCATGATGAATACCAACCATCATCTCAAGGGAAAAAGAGTTCCTGATCATTGCTTCACCAAACTACTTGTAAATCTATAGGAGACCATTCAAACTCAAATTTTGACCATTCCAGGTCGAATTTCGATCTGCAAGTTCATCGTTTTACTCCATTAACCCTCTCAAACCGTCCAAAGTCATTAAAACTCATATTTCACTCATAGAATTGGGGATTTCTCTCTAAAATATTCATTTTCCCCCCAAATTGGTCACAGACAAAATCCGCAACAACAAAATTCACTAATTCACTCTTCTTCGATCCCATATAAGCTTGATGTTTGAACCAGAGCTTTGATACAATAATGTAACGTACCCAGATGAGCAACAATACGTGTGGAAACTCATTAAATTATTAATATTTACTGTTAATCAAATTTATGCAACTTACCAGTCGCAAATCACACAAATATTAGACCATTCTATTGATACTATAATTATAAATGGATCTAATAGCATATATTAAACATGAATAGAATTGTTCGAGCAACAACAAACACACAACATTGATATAAGTTATTTACATAGTGAAATTTAACATAAGAACATAACATAAACGCTTATATGTTAATGATTAAGCAACTAGCTGGAAATGAAGGATAAACCTCCTAGCCATAGGTAGTACTGATCATTTTATCTCATCAGAAAGCCACCCCTGAGATGATTCTATGAGTCCATAAGGATACCTGGCTAACTAGCTATCCACTCTCCACACAGAGCATCCCTAAACCCAGGTTCTAGTCTCACAACATTTCCAAACATCCAGATCTCTCTTTTCTCCACAACCTACACTGCCCAAGAAATGTACCCCCTTCACTGCTCACAATCCCTTGGGTTGTAGAATTTGTTTATCAGGCCCACTAGTGCATTCGTTTGACCAGGAATCACTCAAATGGGAACTCTTGTAACTCTCAGTTGTTTCATGTTTTCTCACAACAACCTTCACAAGGCTTTGCAATATTTCCTCAACAGGAAATCGCACTACAGGATTACAGCCTGATTTACTGGCACACAGGCCTCTATCTCAGCATAAAAACACAACCAAACAATGGTTTCCTTCAATTTTACCATGGTTGGTCCTCTTCCCAGCCCTCTGCCCTTCTTTTCTACCAAAAATATGTATGTAAAATTGTCCCCTATTCTACATACGAATTTCCTCATCTTCCTTTCTTGCTTGACTCACACTCTTCTCAAGGATGATTTTACTTCATCCCATTCTCTCCAATAACTATGGGATGTGACCACTCACACCCACCCTCTTACATGAGATTAAATGATTTGCCTCTCATACACTCAATCATAAAATACAAGGTTATACACAAAGACAATAATTTCAAGAATGTGGGTTGGATTAATACCCATGAATAATTCCCCCTTGGACCCCTGTCTCTTGTGGAATCATATCCCCCAATCATTCTTCATCTCTTTCATATCGTAGCTAGTGATTATTATTTTTATTAATTATTGCAATGTTCATAATATGAAATTCTGGCCATATTAAATCAATATGGGCTCTTTGCCCAAACATATCGACTCACTAGCCTAATTCACATTTATACAATTACATTATAATTCAAGGGGATTAGAACTAGGGATGTTACATGGGGACATCATCCACCTAATTTTCCATTGCTATAGAAATACAAGAGTATGCCTCAGAATTTATTTTGTAACTTTTGCAAGTCAGTATGGCACGAAGAGAAGGATTTCCATGCATTCAAACTTATGAGAGCACACACTTTGGTATGTATAAAATTTAAGAAGAAAATACCATGACAGAAGGAGGTGTTCCACAACATAACAATATGAGAGGCTTTGTTCCAGGAGGCCGAGGAGTATTTGGAAAAGGTCGAGGAAAAGGGGGTTTGGGTAGAGGAGGTAGAGGACCAATAATATGCTACAATTGTAATAAAACTGAACACTTATCTCGTGACCTCTCAAATCCTTGTACAAGTTGCACGTATTGTAGAGCACTGGATCATGTGATAGAAGAATGTCTACACTCGCAAAGTGGTAGGAAAGAGGGACTCAGAACCAGAACTTGACTCAGAGCGTACAAATGATATCAGCAGAGAAGTGATATGAAGGAACCAGAATAGTAGTTGCCATGCGTGGAGGAGATAATACAGGGGATGATGTGATGAATAAAGGGACTTCTATTGATAAATGGGTGAGAAAATCAACAAGACCTATGGTGAAATTTGACCCACAACAAGAAAAATAGATGTATCAGCAAACAAGGAAGGAGATAATAGGACCGGATTGGATAACATTGACATCATCTGCACCTCCTGTGGTTGACATTCCTTTGGTCTACAATAGTACTATCCCAGAAAGGGTTCTTCAACAAGTAAGTACTTTGATATTTTTTTTGAAAACTTGTTTAGAATTGATGAAAGATGAAACTATGTTGAATACATTATGTGGAATGATTGATCATTACAAAAGAAAGTGAAGTTCCTACCGCACAGAGGATAGTGAATCAAGTAGTACGCAAAATGAGGACAAGCAAAGAGTTCACACTAAATGTGCATATTGGGGAATATGACATGGACAATGTCATTTTAGGCTGTGGTTCTGATGTAAATTTTTTTTCGAAGAAAACATGGGAAATGATGGAGAAGTCAAAGTTAATTTTGTATCTCGTCTAGTTAAGATTGGTGAACGAACACAATATAGTACCAATTGGTCAATTGTTAGGGGTACCTATGAATATATATGGGGTGCGCATTATATAATATTTCGAAGTCATCGAGATCATRGATGATAGTCAGCCATATCCAGCGCTAATGCGGTTTGAATGGGCCTTTGAAAATCAAGCAATTATTAATATGAAGAAAAGGGAAATGATCTTTGAAGTAGGGGACTTAAAGGTTATCGCACCGTTGGATCCAACAGAAGGAAATAGGTATATAGAACCAGCTAAAGGGAACAAAATTGATATCCTGTATAATATGACTGCGCAAATGCATGACTAAGTTAATTTGACTACATATGGCACCCTAAATTGGAGAAGCATTATGCCATGTGCGTCAAATTCAGAGGAAGGTTTGGAACACGAGCAACAAAGCATGCATGAAGTATCAACCAGACGATGTTCCCACATTACTTGATCATTGTGTTGGATTGGAACAAAGTTATGTGACCCACAAAAGTGTGATGGTTTGACTAACATAGGCTCTTTTTTAAAGGTTTTTGAATTGCATAAACCTGGAAAAAAAAAATGTTGGCATTATATGTTTTCTTGAAGACCATTTCAGCCAGATGGTGGAATTTACATAAAAAAGAAATAAAATATTGCAGGTAGTGTAAAATATTAATGCAAGTTAGATTTAGTACCATGGTTAATTATAGTGTGCATAAATATGCAGAAGTAAGTGACCCGACATATCATATTGTGCACTGCATAAATATATGGATTTCGATACCAAAGAACGAATGGATGCATAAGTTCATATATACATTGGTTAGGATCACCAAGAACTGGTACCTAGGACTAGAAATGCACAGAGGAATAACGAACTAGGACGATCTAACACATAGGTTTAAGATAACATTTACTTTTGAAAATGAATCGACATTAGTAGATGCAACTTTGCAGGCCATTAAAAACAAGATTTTTTTAGTAGAAGGGTCGATGGATGTATTATTTGTGTGTAGTGCGCATAGATATTCTGTGACATTTTATGAAATATTGGAATATTATAATCTTGCTAAAGAAGATCGGGACAAGGAAGATGAAAGAAATATACAACCATTAAGATATAGAGCTTCAATTTGGTGCATATGCACAACCATTAAGGATCCATAAGGTGAATATTAGGAAAAAAGAGAATCCAAAGTCTGCACTGGTAGGAGCCTACTCGAATAATGAAACTGAGGAAAATATTGCAGATTTACTGCACGAGTGTCAAGGTCTATTCCCAACCACATTTTTAGAAATGAAAGTGATAGATGGTGAGTTAGGAGAAATGAAGATCCATTCGAAACCATATGCTAATCCAATAATACATAGACCCTATAGACTAAACCCAAAGTATAAAGAGAACATAAAGGCATAAATAGACGAAATTTTAGAAGAAGGAATCATTGAACCAATAGTAGAATCAGAATGGATAATTCCAATGGTAGTACAATAAAAGAAAACATGGGGAATCATAATTTGTTGTATACCTAAGAAATTTAAATGATTAATGTTTGCATGATCCAATTCGGACACCTTCTATAGATGAAGTTCTAGAGAATGTAGGGGGGAAGGAGGCATATTCTTTCATGGATGGATTATTCGGATATGACTAGATAAAGATTTCACAAGAAGGAAGACATAAGAATACCTTTATGACAGAGTGGGGAAGATATCAGTACATATTCATGCCTTTTGGGCTGAAGAATGCACCTGCAATTTTCTAGAGAGTAGTTCTCACGGCCTTTAAGGAATTTATTCATAAGTTCCTTGAAGTTTATTTAGATTATTTGAATATGTTTAGTCTATTAAAATATCATATAGAATTACTGAGATTAATATTGTAAAGGTGTAGACAATGTCATATTTCATTGAACTTGAAAAAATGTGTTTTTTGTGTGCCTTTTGGAATTTTTTTGGGACATGTTTTATTTAAGAAAGGATTACTAGTGGATCCTTCCAAGATTGCAGTGATTGCGGACTTACGACGACCTACATCAGTACGACAGTTAAGAGAAACATGGGCCATACAAGATACTATAATAAGTTTATTAAATGATATGCACTGACTACAACACCCATGGAGAAGTTGTTGAAGAAAGAAGCTAAATTCCATTAGAATGAGGAATGTCATAAAGGTTTGGACAAATTGAAGAATAAGTTGGTGACTGCGCCAATTTTTATATTCCCAGATTGGGAGAAGGAATATCATGTCCATGTGGATGTGTCGTCCATAGCCTTAGGTGACAGAGAATGGTATCATGTCCATGTGGGATGTGTCACCCACAGTCTTAGGTGAAGTATCTTACTTTCAAGAGAAGGCTGCATTTAGACCACCCAATTGAACTTTGTAAGAAGGAAGTTGTCGTAACGCGAGAAAAGAGCTACACTAGATAGAACGAGAGGGTTTGGAAACGGTGTATTCACTACAAATATTTTAGACACCATTTGTTGGGTTCTCACTAACATGTACACACACGCTTCATTTTCACTAAGATACTAGTGAACGAAGATGCGTTGGGGCAAATTGCAAAGATTAATTTTGTTCCAATAATATAACTTTGAAGTCATCATTAAGAAAAAAAAATTGAATGTAGGAACAAATCACTTATCACGCATTCTATCTAGAGAAGATGCAGGAAATCTAGATGATAGTCTACCGGATGCAAATTTATTTTCAGCTCAAATGGTGGACGAATACTTCACAGACATTTTTCAATTATTAACTACAAGAATGGATCCATTGGGCATGACATTCACACAAAATAAATAGTTAGTGTTTAAGGCAGTGGACTATCAACTAATTGCAGTAAATTTATATAAGGTAGGTGCAGATGGGATATTATGACGATGTGTGTTAGAGAATGAAAGGTCAATGATACTATCAAAAGAACACGAAGGTATTGCAGGAGGAAACTATGCAGTTAAAGTGACAATGTAGAATATTTTTCGTGCATGGCTCTACTCGCCCACATGTCAAAAGGATGCTAAAGAATATTTCCAAACATGTGATGTTTGTCAAAGGTTTGGAAAGTCATGCACAAGGGATGAGATTCCATTTCATCCACATGTTACACTAAAATATTTTGATAAATGGTCAATAGACTTCGTTGGACCGATCAATCCACCAGCCAGGAGATAAAGAGTTAGGTATATTTAATCATTGTGACAGAGTATTAGACCAAATGGGAAGAAGAAACACCAGTCACATACTACAGCATAGAGACTACTGCACAATTTTGGTCTGAGAATTCCATTGCAATATTTGGTTGCCCATGCATTTTACTGAGTGATTGCACTGCCCGAATAAGGTGATTGTAGGATTGACTACGGAGTTTAAAATTCACCATCAGTGGAGCACACTGTATCACCCTCCGGAAAATGGGATAGTATAAGCCTTCAATAAAATTTAGAGAATGCTCTGACAAAGATCTGAAATGTAGGAAGGGATGATTGGCACTTGAGGGTCTCTACATTATTATGGGCATATAGGACTACAAGAAAAAAGTCGACGTGATATACACCTTTTAGGTTGGTGTATGGGAAATAAGAAGTAATGCCAATGGAATTTATTGTGCCAAGAATGCATGTTGCAGTGATTTTTGATATTTCGGACTCTGGCGCAGTAGAGGAAATATTTTCATAGTTTTTATGGCTCGAGGAAGACCAATTTTTCACAGGCTACCATCAACAAGTCTAGAAGGCAATAGAAAAAGCATGGCATGATAGGAATATGAAACAAAAAAAAATTCAAGTGGGAGAATTAGTGTTTCTATACGACATCAAGTTCATGCAACACTTAGGGAGGTTTAGGATGCATTGGTTAGGTCCATATGTGATCAATTATGTGACAAAAGCAGGTGTTGTGCAGCTAGAAATATTCAATGGTGAAGTCTTGGGGGGACTAGTGAATGGGAGTCATATGAAACTTTATAGGGAAGGTCGACCATATGCACATTAGTATAACCTACGCAGGAACCTATGTACCATAGTATTGTATTATAGTAATAAAAAGAAATAAAAATGGAAAAAGAAAAAGAAAAAGAGAAGAGAAAGGGGAAAAATTAATAAAGTAAGTGAAGGAAAGAAATAGAAAATTGAAGTGTTAGTCAAGGGTCAAGAAGTTAAGATAGTTCATGCAACACTTAGGGAGGTTTAGGATGAATTGGTTAGGTCCATATGTGATCAAGTATGTGACAGAAGCAGGTGTTGTGCAACTAGAAATGTTGAATGGTGAAGTCTTGGGGAGACTAGTGAATGGGAGCCAGATGAAACTTTATAGGGATTTTCGACCATATGCACATTAGTATAACCTACGCAGGAACATATGTACCATAGTGTTGTATTATAGTAATAAAAAGAAAGAAAAAATGGAAAAAGAAAAATAAAAAGAAAAGAGAAAGGGGAAAAATTAATAAAGTAAGTGAAGGAAAGAAACATAAAGTTGAAGTGTTAGTYGAGGGWCAAGAAGTTAAGATAGTTCAGAAAATGAAATAAATAAGAGAATGTCGTGGATGAGAACAAAGAGGAATAAATATACATATACATCAAGAGTAAGTGCACAAAATAAGTGAGTTATGTACAGATAAAGGACCGCGTAGAGGAAGTGAATTATGTGTAGAAGAAAAGTTTATGCAGCAAACGAGTGAATAAGTCAATGAACTACGAAGAAGAAGAAGCATACAGATAGTTAAGAGAATTAAAGAGTGGAAATGAAGGTTAAAAATGAAATAATGATGAGATATCATGGAGACGTGTAGTCATAAATTGAAATCCCCGACAGATATCGTGGAAAAATGGCAGATCGAGGAAAAAGTTTGACAAAGGATTTGGAATTAATGCAGGGTTAAAGCATGTATTGATTGCACAAGACTAGTGAATTACACCATTAATTTATGTGTGAAAGTAAATGGATAGTTTTCGAGGGGGAAAAAAATCTACTAAGAGGAGGATGAGCCCACGTTATTGTTATTTGGATTTTGAAGTGAGTAGAGAGTGTTGAGAGATGTGTTGCAGAGCTCAAAGAAATGCCACAAAGACAAAGGAGTTTTCACAAGTAATAGTATTGCAGAGATGGAACTACCAAATATAGTAGCATCGAAACATAAGAAAACATGAACTAGACAAGTAACAACACTACCGGGAGTTGAGGAGACTCTGGGAGCATCCTCGTTGGAGTCGAAGTTTCCAAGTGGCTACTTTCCACTAAGCAAGGAGGATGCCAAACTAGTAAATTTAAAGAAGGAGGATAGGTACGAATTAGTGATGCCAGAAATCCCAGCTGGGGTAATCATTGATGAGGATATGTTAGGCAAGGTGTCATAGTTGAAATATCTGGACCATGACATTATAGATAAAACGAAGTTCCCTGAAATTGTGTTGAACAACTACTTGGAGATGAAAATAGATGTAAATATGTACTTTCCTGTAATTGAGCTAAAGGTATGTGCCAGAGGATTGGAAAAAGATGACCTATTGAATCTATTTAAAATCCTACACTTTTGTAGGAGCCAGGAGATTAATGCATTCATAAAGATGTTATTAACATGTGTTCACGATGGCTACATGTGGTTAGACAAGCCAATTTCTATAGACACATATATAATTGTGTGAATCATAGGCCTACCATCATAGGGGAAAGATCCTACATTGTTGTTTGTAGACAAAAATATTGAGAAGGATTTGTTAGAGGTCGTGAAGGAGAAATTCTACAAAGTTAGAGGTGTGCAGGGTTTGGATGTTCCAAGTATATGTGACCCAATGGTACAATTTGCGACGCAAGTATTGGCGTGAAAATTGTTGAGAAAGTGCAGGAAATACCAAGTGCCTACAGGTGTGATAGTTGCGACCAATAAATATGTATAACGGGTAATGATGAGTTGGGCATTGATTTTACTGAACTAGTTCATGATAGATTGTGTGGAATAACAAGACAAAGGAATGGAATTCCTTCATTCCTCTTTATTACTTATGACTAAGTTAGCAACATTGAAAGAACTAGAGGATGCAAAGTTTCTGGTTATGAGAGTAAATTTGTGCTTGGATGCCAAGTATCAGAACTTGTGGTACACAACACATAAGGGACAATAGCTAGACAACAATATTGAATTATATATATATATATAAGGAAATGATTAGGAAGTGTATCCATGGCACACCACGAATTTCACCACAACTTTTAGAAACTTACAAAATGATTACGAGGTTCAAGGAAGATAATCATCATATGTACATACAAGGAAAGAAATATTCGAGAGAGTAATTTTTTAAGAAAAATAATGAATAACAGAAGAGGACATAGAACTAATTATGCAGGACTAGGACATAGACTGGAAGGTCCCATCGAATGAAAAAAAACAGAAACATAAGATCATGATATTGAGGAAGTGCAAGGTCAAGGGAAAAGAGAAAGAAAGAATAGTAAATACGCATAGACAGAGAATGGCAAATCAGTGGTGCATTTAAAGAAGTAGAAAGAAGACAAAGAAACGAGTCCACTAGCACTGATGGAAGACGACTTCGAGAGGTTTAGGGAGAAATTTAAGGAGATCATCGACGACGTGTCTCAATGTGATATAGAGAAGCAAGAAGGACTGAATAGAAAGATACGAGAATAAATGAATTCATTGCAACAATTGATGGAAGCAACCAAGATAGAAACTATGCAGTAAACAATCGAAGGACCAACAACAAGCAAAAAAATGCCAATAGAAGCAAGAATGGTAGTCTCTCATGCATTATAGGTGATGTGGGCGCACAAAATAGTTAATTTAGCACCAGGTGTGATTTCATTTCCATTAGTGGAAATGCATGAGAAAGCGAAGGAATTCAGTCACTTTGACTTAGTCTTATCACATATACTGGGAATAATGTTGCATGGGTTGCAAGCCAGCATAATGCAAGAATTGAACCTGCGCAAAACAAAAACATCTAATGAGTTGACTAAGGACACAATAAGGATTGCAAGAATGAATATTGACTAGAGTAGAGCTGAATGAGAAAGGGATGCAGTTGTTTAGAAGGAAGAACCAGTGAAAGAAGGAAGAACAAGAGAAGCAAGCATTTGACAAGGTTTGCAAAGAGATTATGGAGGTACCAAGTGAGGTGGATACTCCATTTAATATTAGGCAACGAAGATCAGTGAAGCCATCTAGGGATTCCGAATGAAATTTTTTGAGTTAGAAACATGAACGACACCAAGCACACCCCCAAAATAAAGAGACCAAAGGGAGAAGACAATAAGCACCGCAGTGGAAAGTATCAAGACTTTGGAAGAAAAATTTGTTAAGTTGTACAAATAAAACAAAAAAAATTGGAATGAGTTGTCAAAGGATGCCAAATTACAAAGTATTAAACAAAATATTCAAACAACACAGGGGAAGGGTTAGCAGATTAAGTAAACCTTAAGGAGTTTGCCACCAACTGAGAAGATGATGGAAATGCAAGAGAGTAAGAAACTATACTCTAAGATGAACAAATTGAGGGTCAAGAAGAAAACTCACATGAAAAATATAGAGATGTTTCACGAAGAAGCATTAAAAGTTTCAGAGGAAATAACAGAAGTGCAACGCATGATCAAACAAGTAGTGGAACAAGATGAAGAGAAACGATAGACTCATATCACTGAAGAATTAGTAGAAACAATTTTGTTAAATGAAACAAAGGTCAAGGAGAATATGAATACAACAAAGAAGATTTTGAAAAAATCAAGGAGAAGTTTAAAAGGGCTTAAGTGGCTCGGGACGAACCACATGTGAGTGTTGGGGGCTTGTTTGATAGTCATTTTGGATGAGAAAACTAATTTTTGGGAGCTAATCCATAGCAGATGAAAGAGAAAAATACATGACTAGAGCACATGGAAATGGCACATTTTGTAGCGCAAAAGAAGGAAAAGTAGTAGTTCGGTGCAAAACTAGGAAAATCAATAGATCGACACAAAAGTAGGAAAAAAGATTATGACCCATTAGGGTTTTGGGGATAAATTGTTATGAACCATTAGGTTTTTTATCTCTACTTATTTGTATAAATATGTAAAGGGTTGGGGAATATTAGGTTTCTCATGATTGATGAAGAGGATTTATGCTCGATTTTTTGGGGGAAATCTTTCGAGGACAGGAGCATATATGAGAATTTACAAAGATAGGCTTGCACTGCAGAGCGGCTAGGAAGATTTATATATTACAATATGTTGTATCTTTTGTAATCACATTGCCTAGGGATGTGGTGATTATTTCACAAAGAGTAATATAAGAATCCATCTATTGTGGATGTATCCCAAAGATTGGGTGAACCATGTTAAAATACTATGTCTAATGTGTTTTTTCATGTGATTATTTGTGGATGCTATTCTTACACATGATTAGTATAAATATGTTTAACAAATGGTTGATGCGCAATAAAATTGAATGATTCAGTGAGTTGGTTACATCACAATATATGTTATATTGTTAATCCATGCTAGGGTTTGGGGTATTGAAGGAATCTTAGATGAGTTAATGTCACACAACCATTATGGTAAAAGTACTGAACTGTTAGTTAATGTAAGCCATGGATATGGTTTGTTTACTAATTAAGGATATTAAATATGGATAACTCAAACAGGGTCAATAAGTATTAATGGTTATGTTGATAGCCTCCCATCCCCTCATCCTTTCAGAAACTTGGTTTTTGTAGCTCCGGTAGATGCCTCAGGTGAGACTTCACTGGAATGGAGGTGATATTGAAAGGGACGGTATATAAAGAGATTTCGTTGATTGAATAACTTCAACCTAGAGTCTTATAACTGTGCACCAACACCTATCTCTATATGCCAGTTTAATAATATATACCTAAAGTGTAGTGGATGTATCCATATTCATAAAAAGTCCTCCTAATCCTATCAACATATGTAAACTAGATTATGAGATCAAAACATTTAGTGAAATCTATAAAAAATAAAATATTTTTTGATTTTTTGCGTATGATATATGAAAAATATCACACACTCACACTAGAAACCTATGTATAAGGAACTACACATTCAAATGGTTTACACAAAGTAGATACCATTGTGAGGCTCAAGCCAAGGATGTTTTTCATAATCAATCAACTCATGATCCATTGTTGGCATCATATGGCACAGAATGTTGGGGCCATGCCACATAGGAATGAATCTCTACGGCTGAAGATACTCATCGTAAGTGGTTTAGTGAGATATGGAAGCTCCTTAATGGGCTCCATCAAGACATAAATTAAGTATGAAACAAAAATCTTCGACATAAGGGGAAACAAAAAATTCAATGGCAAGTTCTGAAAAAGATATCCAAGGTGGAAAATGGTCAAGAATAGGAGGTCTATTGGATGAGTCCTATATCAAGACTCATCATGCTAACTCTTGTTTGTTCTAAATCAGGATAAGATGATTTATGCATCATCTCATCCTTTGGATTTTTTGTGCAATTCATGACTTATAGGATGGCCTGTTTTGAAGGCAACTCAGTATCTAGGAATTCATGTGAACACGGAGAGTCAACAAACCATACAAGCGGAGGAGGTTGATCACACTCCATATGAGGATGGAGGTTTTGACCAGTATCAATGGATGTTGATGGGATTGTCCTATTGACAATATCGATCACATTAAGTGGAAAGGAAGTTCCATATGATTCAACATCCTCGAGACAAGGTACCATCCAAGGAGAAAAAGAAATGAGGGATCCACTAGTAAATGATGATATCATGTTTATATGAGCTACTTTGGTTGTGGAAGATGGTGAGGGAACGGGAAATATTCCCATCAGGGAAGGATATTTGAACATCCCTGCATTGATGTTCATATAATGCTATGTGGTATCACTGACAAAGGGTACATTAGACCCCGTATTAGATACAAGGTTTGGGGTAAATGTGAGCTAATAAATCGTAATGATTTTCCCTTGATGAGGGAAGCATAGGACCCTAAATACGAATGAAAAAACTACAGTCATCTCATAGAACAAAGTACACCCAAGTAATAGATTGTACTCAAGAGGTGCATCGACAAACTCCACATCAAAAGAGATAGTCTTACCACCTAACTTGATGGGTAAAGCGATGATTATTCCATGAGGTTAGAACATGTGTATGTTGAATGAATTCAATAGTGTTGCGAATGTGTTGACGTTAGGATAGCCAAGGGCCTTTCAATAAGTAATAGACATGATTCAAGTCGAGGGTGCTTCATACACCATTGTCTGGTAGATTTGTTTCCCCAACGACCGCACTATGATTTGAAACGAAACTTGATGGGAGAGTCTATGAGTAACTAGATAATATTCAAAGGTCATAAAACTTTACTATGAGGGATCAAAACTGCCTATGGTTGACAAGAAGGATTTCCACTATGTGGGTTATCTTTGGAGGACTTCAAGCACAAGCATGGAACATGGTTCCTAGGCCAAGTCTTCCACAATACTATAGTTGTGGGAAGCTTGTGTGTTGTGATTATGCATTGTTTGTTGAAGAAATCCCTTTGTGGGGAAAAGCAGTGCATCAAAATATGGCTTCTCAATATGAATATAGCCACCATGATTAGAATAATATGTTTCCTTTGGAGCAGCATGAGAAGGCTCGAGAATGTCTTAACTCTTGGATCGCATTTGAAAATTGGTCATTGAGGGGGAAAAGGGTGGGTTAATACAACAGGATTATGGGGGGGTTGTTATCATGCCAAAAATTGATAGATCTCATCCTTCCAAGAATATTGATGAGTGGGATGGTCCTCCCCAAAAATCGTGTACGAAAATTGACTTTTCCACTTCTTTTTAGTGTCCGCCTCCTGGGTGTTTTCGGTGGAGGCAGTCCCTTTCTCAGTATTGGAATTTTTATTTTTGTTGATGTTCTTATTGCCTCCAAGTTGATAAATACTCTTCGGCTGTGTTTACTACATCGAATTCACCTTGGAGGTCTGAGTAGGGATCACAACAGTTTGAGCACTAGTACCAGAATCTTATGGGTGTGACTTTATGGAAATTTGACCCATGTAGTCAACTAACTAGTTTACATAGACATGTGAAACAAAACTAACCACACCATTGGCATAAGGTCCTGGGTCTAGTTTCTTTGGATCAATCAATGGTCAAGGATCATTTGGGATGATATCATAAAGTATAACCAAATGTGAATATATCAAGTCCAAATGTTGGGCACACAAAATGGCCTGCTCCTCCATTTTCGCCCTGCCCATAGATACATATCTAGCAATGGATGGTAGGAGGGACTTGGAGAACCAGTCCATAAGCAATTTTTTCTGGAATCTTAATCATAATAATCCTACATCTTTATGTCCACTCATGTATATGATTGTAAATCTGAGTGGCATTATCTTAGCACAGTCAAGTGAAGATATCTATTCCTATATCATACTGAATGGGAAATTTCTAATGCGTTAAGAAAGTCATTGTCAGGTCGTTGAAGATTTTAAAGGAACTTCCTTTTTAATTTAATGTACCATTTGGAAACAAATTTGGTTAGGGATCTCTAGAAAATATGCAACCTCACACTATCATCCATCAACGAGTTTGATGAAAATCATAAGTGATATGTCATGATGTGTGTGGAGGGGTCCTCTCCCGACTTACCGTCGAATTTTGGGATATCATATTGAAACTTGGAATGAATTTCAGTTGTGATGGGTCATGTGAAATAGGATCATTTTTTGACCATGAAAAATACAGTAAGTATAGAGTTGAGAGGAAAGGAAATGGCACAAATGAATACTGGGAGGGAGGTGAAGTATTTGTTGTCCCAAATGGGCCTTCTAGTCCCCCTATATTTGTACTAATGGAAGGTTTAACGGTTTTTGGAGACTGAGTTCCCCCATGGATGGTGGCACTTATAGTAGCATGACTANCAAATGAATACTGGGAGGGAGGTGAAGTATTTGTTGTCCCAAATGGGCCTTCTAGTCCCCCTATATTTGTACTAATGGAAGGTTTAACGGTTTTTGGAGACTGAGTTCCCCCATGGATGGTGGCACTTATAGTAGCATGACTACTCCTAGAACCAAAAATTCCCCCAAAGGAGTTTCCCCCATGGGGATATTTGGACCCTCAAGGGAAGATATTCCCAAATTTATTCCCAAGGAAGAACCCCCAGGACCGTATGTGGAAAAAAAAGGAAAACCCCATTTTCCCCCAAGCTATGTTCCCCCAAGAAAAGGTTTGATACCCCATGGAAAGTTGAAACATCCAAAATTATTTTTTCCCCCATATTGACTAGGGACAACCCCCAAAAAACTAGACATATTCCATCAAAAATTTAGACCCACACCTGATGATGTTGGGTCACTCATAGGATTGGCAAAGGTGGATGGAGCTCCACTTCCCATGTTGAAACCAAAGCTCAAACCCAAACTAGAAAAGAATATTGAAGTGGGAAGTGATGTAGAAATGATAGGAAAATGAACATATGGAAATGATGACACAGTTAACATCCCCCAAATTTAGAGACCTTTAGAAAATGATCTAGACGATATAGGTCCAATGGAGCTAAGGGGTGGTAATTTGAACATCACCGGGATTCCCCCTATAGGATTTCCCCTAGTCCCACTTGATGGTGGGATCGTAGGATCAACTACACTAGACAAAACACTTGGTCAAGACATGGTGGGAGGACCACTAAACAAAGAAAAGGGCTCACTGAAAAATTCCCTAAGGCCGACCTAGACTCAAAATTAAAAAGAACACCCCTAATCAATCTAGGATAAAATAAAGAAAACCAATTGCCTCAAGGGACTTCCAAAAGCCAACCCTATGTGAGAAGTAAATTCCCCACAATATTGGCTAACGAAGGTATGAGGAGAAATTACAATGATCTACACAAAACATCCCTAACCAATGCAAGTACCCTTTATTAAGGTGGGCAACCTCTGGGGGAACTAAGACCGTGAATGAACATCTTCCCCGGGTACTATAGGCATGTCCCACCTGCAATCACCTCTTTGGCTACCTAGGAATGGTCACTAAGGATACCACCTCACGATCAATGATCGAGTGAACAGTCGTAGGTCCGAACGCACGTAAGGGAAAGGTAACTAAGCCCAAATCTCTAGAGGTGTTAACAAATGAAACCCACGTATATGTAGTAATCGAAGTGGTACTGCAAACACCAAAACAAGCATAGATGGGTAATATCCATACTTTCCCTGATGCAACCTCATTCTTAAATCCTATGTTATAGGAGGCTCCCAAAACATTGGTTGTAAGAATAGATTTAACACTCTTTAATGACTCCTAAGTTTCATTTTGTGGACTTGGATAGTTTACATTCCAATCCTAATCCAAGGCCCTAAGCCTATATAGTTTTGGTTCACTATAAAATAAAAATGTCTAATTAATTTTATATTACGCATTTCTTTTATGGATGTTTCCGAAGTCCAATGGTAGTAGATGAAAATTTCATGATGTTTTGACTCTTGACCCAGCCAAGAAATGAAAAAATGATAATGCAAACTTTTAATTCGATGAAATATAGCTATGGGAGGGAAAGAGATTTTTTCCTTGTAAATTTTAAAATTCAATATCACAAACCAAGAAAGAAAACAAACAGTTAATGTCCAGAATTCTTTCAATAATTCAAACCAATGCACTCTTTAGACTAATGCTTCAAAAACTCATAAGAATGCAAATATTTGTTTTTCAATTGGAATGCAAAAAAACATCTTAATCCAATCATGAAAATAGATATGCAAACCACAAACCAAAAAAAAACAATCAAGGACTATAAGATATTAGTAGTAATGCACCAAAGCACACTTCAATGTCTCTATGGGATCCAAAACCCAAAACTTGGAAAAACAATCTAATGAAGATCTAGAGTTTGGGAGCGGAAATTTGCAAGTATTGTACTCCACTCCATATTTACTAGAATCATATGATATAATATATCAAAAGAAATATTTGGAAATCCTATTTCTGTTGGATTTGGTGTGGAAGCAATCTATATTCTCTATCAAAAGATATTATCCAAACAGTCCAGGTGACCATCACAAAAAAATCTATGAAATAGATTATTGTAAATCAATGGTAACTTTTCTTTTAGGACATCGATATGGACAATTTTTTTAAAACAATTGGACAACTTTTAAAAAAGAAATTGACAATTTTTTTAGAGGATTCCAAATATGTATCTAATTCCTTCAGATTCTACATAAAAAGTTCCATAATCGTATTTGAAGGCTGCGACCCTATTTTAGAGGATAAACTCTTTAATAGAGACAAGGGAAAAAAATAAAGTATCTCCCTAATAGAGCCCCTGATTCTATTATGGGAGAAATTCTCACAAGGATCTTATTGAATACATAAAAAAAAATCTCCCTAGGATTAGCGTAGTAATCCTAGACAGAAAGACGGATATACTTCTTATGGTTTTCCTATATATAGAGTCAAACACATGGATTCATGATTATCCTAAGGATTGTTGAAGTTTTCATACCTTTCTTGCGGTTTTCCTTCATATAGCCTAATTGTTGCAGTCGTGAAACTCCAGCTCCAAGCTCCACAACCTACTTCCTGTATACAAAAGACAATAAAAATATTTATGCCTCTCTACTTGGGATTATAATCCTAGATCTAATTTGATTTTAATTAGATCTATAACATAACGAATCAGATCTAAACATTCATTACTGAAAACAAATGATATGGAGGAAAACCGATGATCTATTAATGAGTATAGAAGAAATACATCAAAGTTTAATACCTTAGATATCGATGCTTCCTCCTAGTTCCAGGTTCCCAATGCTCCTCCTTATCCTCTTAAGCTTATCTCCCTACTCTCCTAGCATAACCACTCTCAAAACTGTTCTCCCCATCTCCTTGATTTGGCCTCTTCTTATAGTATTTTAGAAGATATTATAGATAGGCTTCATGACATGTGAATTATGTGGATACAAGTCATGGATAGGTGGTTACAAGTCATGGATTTCTTGAGAGCATGTGAACTAAAAAATTACAAGTCACTGATAGGCTTGATGGCCTGTGAACTAAGCAACTAGAATTCATGCACAAGATTCATTCTTAATTATGATATTTTTCCAACCTATTATGAAATTTTTCTCTATTATGATATTTTTCCTCAACTTCCATGCTCAATTATGAGCCTTTTCCAACTCATTATGAACTTTATTTTCAATTATGAGTTTATTCTCCATTATGAAATAATTCTTATTTCATAATTATGAAATTGTGAGAAAATAATTATTTCCTTGTGAAATAATTGTGATAATTCCACTCAATTATTTAATTATAGCCTCATAACATCTAATAACATGCTTGCACAACCTATGGTGGAAAACACAAGTATAACATCTATGCAATTTGGGCCACCATAATCCTACTTGCAGTATTCTCCTAGATGTATTATTGGCATGAAACTAAACACCTATAGAACCACCATGTACCTCCTCATTATATTATCTCTCTCATGATCTAATACACATCTTATTAATACATTATTTGGTCCTAATTTACACATATATTCATTTATTAGTGTAAAGGGGGTAGCTTTCATAGCAAGAATTTTTTTCTTTTTCTTTGATAAATATTTAGGTGCCTTTACTTCTTATAGAAATTGGACATTTTTTTCTAGTTCTCTTGGTGTAGCCTTGAATTTAAGAAGGTGAGAATCTAGGTCATAATTTATTCCTATTTCTTCTTCCCATATTTCTACTCTTGATAAATGTCTTGGGCCTACATTATTTCTCCCAAGTTGAACAAATACCTCAAATTCAAATTCTTGGAACAATACAATCCATATGCAGATTCTCCCTTGATGGACTATGTTGTTGAATAGGTATTTTAGTGCTTGATGGTTGGTATAAAATACAAAGGGGTTTTACAATAGATAGTTTCTAAATTTCAACAAGGAAAACATCATTCCAAGATCTTCTCTTTCAGAAAGTTGGGTAATTTGTTTCTTATTTGTTCATTTTTTTACAATCAATACGAATTTTGGTGCTCGACTATTTTTTTTCCTTGTTTTGAAAGGATAAATTCAAATACAATATTGGATGCATCAAAATGTACATGTAATTTCTTTGATCATTCAAGAAATATCAAAATTGGGGCTTCAACCAATTTTATTTTCGATAGCTCAAATGACTCATTGTAATCTATAGTCCATAAAAATTCTACATCATATTTTAGTAGTTCATCCATTATAAATGTGATATATGAGTATTGACTTACAAATTTCTAGTAGTATCTTATGTGAAATTGTTGAATAACCTACACACAAAATCTAGTTGCAGCAAAGAAACAATAATTGCAAGCTTGAGACCAAAAGGAATGAAGAGAGAATGAATGAAAATCTATTTCACAATTAATAAACAAATAATTGACAAGATATATACTCTATGTGGTGGACTAATGCGCCATAGTTGAGCTTTTAGAGATTACTTGGACATGCACTAACTGGAACACTAGTAATTTGTTACCTAGTCTTAGTTAAATGGCCATGCAATCATCACTTAACTAGATATGAAAAAGTGAAGTGAATTACACTCATTAATGCACAATGAACTCACCCTCCTAGCCTCATGCACATGTGATGCACACTCCTCGTGACAATTCCAAGGTAGGTATGCAAGACTTGACTCTACTAGTGTAACTGAAGTACAACTAAAGCATGACTCAAGAAGATGAGCCCCCTTGTCTAGGGGAAAACAATTCTCATCGAAGGGAGAATATCTTGGACCAAGTGATACTAAGTATGCCCTCATACATGGACTATAGAACAAATACAAATTATGTACTAGGTAAATATGCATGTACTATACTACCCACCTGGAACCACAACTAAGGCGTATACAATGAATGGGTCCTAGAAATAATCCATGTTAGGTACATGTTAACACATAAGATTCTATGGGTCAAAAAATTCACCTTGGTTCTCTTTTTGAGTCATAAGGTTTATAGGAAATAGGTTTTGAGTCTTTAGGTTGTAATCATAAATTTACATTTGGTTTCAAAATGAATAAGGTTATGCTTAGCCTTGGTCTAAAGTTTGAGCTATGTGATTGTTTTTATGGAAAGGATCATGTCAAGGAGGATTTATGGTTTTCAGAGCCTACAATTTAATCATTTCTCCATGGATTATGTCATACCATAAACTAACAACCTCCTCGAAGTGTGCGAGCTATGTTTAACAGGTGCTACAAATTCGCACTGCGAACTAGTTAAAGAGGAGATTTGGAGGTTCAACTACTTGTAGACACCCTCGAGAAATTTCAAATATACCAGCATCAAACTCAGGACCACCAGGTACTCCATGAGGGTTTTCATCTTGTTTGAAGGTAGAGAATGTGGTTTTGGATGTTTTTTCCTTTTGGCAATGTGAACTGGCACTGTGAACTCGTTAAAGACGAGAGTTGGAGGTTCGACTCCTTGTAGACACCCTCGGGAAATTTCAAAGATACCAACATCAAACTTAGGATGATCAGGTACTCCATGAAGGTTTTAATTATGTTTGAAGGTCTATACAGTGGTTTTGGATTTTTTTTAATTTTGGAGCTGTGAATTGAAACTGTGAACTCGCAGACAAGGGCATTGTGAACTCATTTCTTGGAGCAACTGCTTATAAACATTGGATCATAACTCCAAAAAAGTGATGTGGGTTTTTCTGAATTTTTTTGTGGAAGAGACTGATAATGGAATTGACTTGTTGACCCAATTGCAGCCTAACCCTATTTTTAATTTGAGAGATATAATTAAAACATCAGTGCAATGCAAATTGGAACTACAAACTCTTTGTTTTGCATAGTTGTTGGATATTCGTCTTGTTTGTAGGTTTCTACCTGTCAAGGAAGGTTCGAATGGTCTCCTAGGATTTATTTGGACATGAGGGACATGTGTTCCATCTCTGTATAAATCAGGATGATCTGTTTCAAAAGGTATTTATCATCATAGACAAAATCCCAAAAAAATAGGAATTTGTTAGGCTTTTGTTGGAATATTTTGTAACAAGACTCCAAAATGGAGGAGGATCCTATGTAACTCTTTGGTTTCAACCTCCTTAGGGTAGATAGAAAGTATTCACTATAAATGAAATTTTTTTTTATGAGAAAAGGGTTGGAATCATGATCAAAGAGAGGAAAGAGTTGGAGGAGCAGTTTAGCTTCTCATTTGTAAGCCTGAGGGCTTGTTTAATTAGCATTTCTACCATTAAATATTCATTAGAGTTGTTTATCAGCTTGTCATCTTTGTTTTCCATTTCTTTTGTTATATTCTTGATTGAATATATTGCATGTTTTGAGGATAAAATATTTCCTTTGATTAAGGGATCCCTAAGCAACAAAAGATCTGTTGTAGATGGCTTGTTAATCATATTTTCTATTCAATATTATTTTCAATCTATTCTACAGAGAGGATATTTGTTTAGTAGACATTCTTCTGATTGTTCACTTTCCTTTCTTCTAATAATCATCATATAAACTCTTAAACCGATATTTATCTTGATTGCCTTCAATCTGCAGAGTGTTTTCACTCCATGCCCAATGGTATATCATTGATATAAAGTCATATTATTGTCCTCCTTCTTGTTCTTTCTTGTTGATCCACCCAATTTTAAATTGGTTTAATTTTCCAAGTTAGATGGTAGGGGGGACACCTCAAATTTTGATATTGTCATATAATAGATATTTTTTTCCTGCTATGTAAACCATATTTAAGACACTTTGTTTCTAAATCTTTACTTGCTGGTGTATACTTTGGGATTTCCTTCTATGATTGACACTTTTTCTGATTTTTCCTCATCCATATGTCCCCTTAACATAAAACTTATTTTAAACCTATTGATGGGTGATTATCTTACACTTTAGCAGTCAAAGTGTGACTTTCAATGCTAACATTCTTAGCGTTGTTTTCGGGGATGAAGTTGAAAATTTTCCCTGGGAAGAACGACAAATCTTAGATCCAATATTTGATGGTGAACAAAGGCTGTTGACATAGTATTTACTGCACTTTTCACCTGGTGACTCCTCAAAATAAAAATCCAGTGGTGAATCCACAATTTCATAATGTCAAAGGCATTTGTTGTTGTTTTGTCTTAGAAGTTTGCACCTCTTAACTTTTCTCCAGTTTCTAGTTTCCCAAATCCAGTACCTCATATATCAGAATGGGGATATTTTCTACCTGTATTCATTGAAAAGATGGAGGATAATTATGCACAACATCTCTTTAAGTTTCATCAATGCATGGATCAACTGGATTTTTTTCATGAGGATGTATTAATTAAAATGTTCATGCATTCATTACATGGTGGTGCACGTCAATGGTATTTCTCACTATCTCATTCTAGCATTTCATCAATGAAGGAATTTCACTTAGCTTTTAAGGAGAATTTCTACTTGAGAATTGTTGTGAGGAATTTGAGAAGGATATTCAACATACAATAAGTGTTTCCTCGTATTATAAGGTTTAAATACTGTTTATGTTGAAGAAATCAAGGAAAACTCATATCTTTCCTTTCCTAGTTTTCCATTGTTGAAAGTAGATTTTGTTGGTTTCTCGTATGATGAAGAAAATGGTAGCAATGCAGTAGATGCATCTGTCCTTGTAACATATGTCTATAAAAATCATTCCTCTGATGATATTGTTGTCCCAAATGTTGAAAAATATCAACCTATCCTTGATGAATATTATGATGATCAAGAACAGATTTTTACTAAAGCACATACACAACTTATTAGTAGCGAGCCCGTATATGATAATGAAAAATATAAGGATGAGTTGCATTAGCATTTATCGTTACTACCCATTGATGAGAAGAAATCTCCAAGGATCAGTGAGCTCAAACAACATATGAGTAGTTATGGATCATATGAGGACTACCATTTTGTTGAAAAATCATCCTTCATAGAGGAGAAAGATTGCCTTCTTAAACAATTGAAACTGTTTCATGTTCTTCAGGATCCAGTGGCAATCTAGATGGATTCCTTGCTTGCACAAGTCCTAATTGTTGTAAATTTGGGTATATATCTTATTTGGAGCAGTGAGTGTAATATTTTCTTGGAATGTTTGCTAAAAATATTACCGTCTTTCTATATTTTCTCAAAGAGTTACCTGCAAGAAGTTATTTTTATCAGTTAGCTACTTTTATGGTTGTTGTGGAAGTTTTCTTACACCTAAGAAAATTCATTAGTTGGTTAGAGTAGGCTTATGTTTATAAATTAGCTCAAACTATAGGTAGGTGGTTTTTAGTTTTTAGTTTGCAGTAGATCAACAATAATGACTCATACCCCAATGGATAAGGCACTGGAACTACATGTTCTTGGAAGCTCACAGGGAGCATGTCATCCCCTGCGAAGCCAGATGTTAACACATAAGATTGTATGGGTCAAAAAATTCACCTTGGGTTTTTTTTGAGTCATAAGGTTTATAGGACATAGGTTTTGAGTCTTTAGGTTGTAATCATAAATTTAGATTCAGTTTCAAAATGAATAAGGTTATGTCTAGACTTGGTCTAAAGTTTGAGCTATGTGATTTTTTGTATGACAAGGATCATGTCAAAGAGGATTTATGGTTTTCAGAGCCTACAATTTATCCATTTATCCATGGATTATGTTATACCATCAACTAATATCCTCCTCGAAGTGTGTGAGCTATGTTTGACAGGCGTTGCGAACTAGCACTCTGAACTGGTTAAAGAGGAGAGTTGGAGGTTCGAATACTTATAGACACCCTCGGGAAATTTCAAAGATACCAACATCAAAATCAATACCATAAGGTACTCTATGAGGGTTTTCATCCTGTTTGAAGGTCGATAAAGTGTTTTTGGATGTTTTTTCTGTGACATCCCCAGTTTTAGCTAATGAACAGTGATGTACAAAGATCCACGCAATTTTATTTTTTTGTTTTTATCAAATTATCATGCTAACTATAACTCGTTCACTTAGTAATGAGTAAAGAAATAAGTAATTATTGAAGACAACTCTCGTGATATTAAGAAAGATTGAATATATAGTAGTATATATTAATGTGAGAAGACCCTTAAGGAATTGACTAAAGGCAGAATTATATAGTAGTATATATTATGGCCGAGCTAAAATACATAGTAAAATATATTGTGGTGAGAAGACCCTTGTGGTAATGCTTAAAGAGTGGAATTATAATTTATTATAACTTTATTCCAATGTCCATTCAGAGTTCTCAATTGTAGTGATGATTAAAAGGTAAACGAATTAAGTGGGGAAGGTCCTTCCTGATAACAACTAAAGGATTCCATCAACTTGCATTCTTGTACTCTTACCTAGTATACTAAGCAAATGACACTTGGTATGGGAGTACTAATATAATGAGTATTAATAACAGTGTAAAGACATCACGATTCGGTTAGCTAATTTTCACAACTAGAATCCTCAATTTTAAAAAAATGACATACATGAATCAGAACAATACATACATGAATGAATCTTAAACATAACTTCACCGTAATCATGAGTTGTATACAATCATTTTACGATCGTAGACATATTCTAAGTTTTAAAAGTTATTAAGAACTGATTAAAAAGAGGTGATGTGTTTGGATTGTAACATAGACATGTATTAAGTTTAGTTACATGATGTTGACAACTATTTGGATTGTACCGTTGTTAAGTGTTAAGTTTGCATATTGTAAACTTTAAAATGTATTTAAAAATTAATCAAACAAAAAGATGATATACAAGAAAATAATATTTATATCTATTTGGAAAAATCATATTCTAGAGATTACACATCTTCCCCCAAATCTGCATATAAAAATTTAGTAAGTTTAAATCCAAACATATTTACAAATATTTCATAACCCGACTACTAAATCACAATTTAAATATTTCACAAAATTAAAACCATTCAATCACAATTTAAAATGTTCCAAAAATAAAACTACTAAACCATATCAAAAATTCCTCTCAAATTCTCTACGTGACTAATCAAATTCTCTGGGCGACCATATCCATTCAAGGATAACGCCGATTTTAGGAATCTATTAACAATATAATAATTTATAATTTACGTTCTCCAGGCACAATTTACTATAAAACACAGTAATAGCCCTGACTAGACATAGAGTCCAACCTCTGCCAGAATTAGCTCCATTCAATAGCAATGTTAACTATCAGAAAGAAAATCAGAAATTCCCTTAAAACTAAATCAAAAATCAACTCAACGGTATCCACAACGCATTTATAAATTAGAAACAAACACTAAAGCCAACATTCAACCATGAAGGAAATTCTTCATTTATCTGAGATTCAACTCACAACAGGGCGCGGGTCACGATTCTCTTGATATCATCAACAGGACATACTAGAACGCCTGGGAGTAGGTAATAAATAAAGTCTGAGTGTAGGAAGGAGGGTTCATAAAGTCTACAGACAGTAATTAAGACAGGAATAAGATATATAGTTAGAACCTGTGGTCAGAACCTATAGTCAAGACGAACATTAAGGGTCCAAGAAGATAGGTGAATTTTGCAAAGATGTAAAACAAAAGGGGCAGAATTTGCCAGAAATGAATTTGCAGTAACCATTTCACAAAACGGATTTTCCAGAATGAAATTTCAGAACCAATATTACCAAACGAAAATGCCAGAGATGAATTTTGACAGAACCAAAATTACAGGAACAGTTTCACCGAACGACTTTTCCATTAAGCAATATAAAATGTGAAATCGCCATTACGGTATGAAATATAAAATCGCCATGGAAATAATATCGCTGACATGCCCAAAATATAAAATCACCATTTGCAATATCTATCACATCGGTGTATGAGTTCGCTTCTTATCAATGCAACAGCTATTCGGGATTCGCTATAAAAATTGTTTTTATAAAGGAAGGTCACGGCTATTACACATTAACACTTATCACAGGATGACTACGTAATAACACATAGTAATGATTATACACAGTACTAACACACTGTCTACGATTATACCGCATCCTTGTATATACAACCATGAAATATAACTATACCAGCGTTTGTCAATGACTGAAAGCCTATACAACAATAATTTAAATGCGAAAATACCACATCCGGGAAATTACAACCATGATGAGTAACGCAGAGGCATAAAGATCCAAACCAAGGAATAGTAAAACCCAACCAGAACGCTGACCACAAAATTTTTAGGCAATCAACGAATGGTGCCCAAGACAAAATTCATCCATTATTACTGTGCAAAGACAAATTGCAGAGAAAAGGGCCATTAAAACAGTCACAGGGTTAAGTTGCGAGGGAGGCAATGCCACACAGTGCGGGTTCAACCAGTAATAAATAAAACGCAGAAATAAACTTATCCGGCGAATACAAAACGCAAAATAAAGAACTTCGCCATCAATCAAATTTCAAGGTTAATAAACACATCAAGGAGCAAGGAAAACCATTCAGCCAAGGACAACAATAGAGGTAGACGGTTGATTTCGTCCTTCACTTCAACATCCTCGCACATAAAAGTAGGCCATTGAGATCCATACATCTTTTAACGCTAAGGTGACGACCGTAGATCAAGCTCCTGGCCGATTGCTCAGGCGAGGAATGGCGAGCTAGGGACGAAGGAAAACAACGCAAGGGTCTCAATCAACATCACAAGGCTGTCAAGTCATGCGGGAATAAAGACCATGGGAGATCACTCAACCAGACAATCAGCTAGGCTGAGAAAAAGGGGTCCGCTAACAATCTAAACCACCCAACCATTATGATCCATATTCATATCCAAGCATAAGTCCTAACACATTCTACTCTACAAAATAAAAGAGCATATCATTGCCTTATCGCCCGCTTCGATTGACATCCTGCGCTCCGTGAAACTCCGGCTCGCTGACCGTCGAGACCTCATCGGTACCTCCCAGCCAACGCTAGGGGTACTCTTCTTCCCCCTTAGCCCCCCGAGCCGCAAAGGGGCCACACACTATCCATATGGTACGTCTAGCTCCCAGCTCGCCTCACAAGGCCGAGCTACCACTCCTCTCCGAGATGGGAAAGTCCAACTCCCACAAGTAAATCAGTCAAGTCACTAATCTGGCAGCATAACGTTATGCTAACAGTCAATCCCCTTCTTCCTTCTCCTCCCTCTCTTTGATAGAGTTTTCAAACTTCCATTCTTTCCCTAAATCTCATTTAATTTAAGTTTTAATAAAAATCTTCTAAAAATTCTCCTTCGTACAAGTGTCATCCATCTCCCACTTTCCTCCAATAATTATTTTCTTTAATTTATTAATTGTCTTATTTCCCTCACCCACCTAGAGTTACTCCTAAAATTAGTCCTAGGTCTCCCTAGATTCCCTTGCAGGTTTTAAAGGCTTTCCCTATTATGAAGTTGTTATTTTAGTTCAATTTAGAAGGTTCTTAAAAGCATATTCTTTACTAAGTTGACCTCCCGCTTTTTACCATAAGTTCCCTTCTTTCCCTTTTTATGTTGCCTCATTCCCTAGTTTCCTAATTTTTATAATTCCTTCTTTCCCCTTTTTATTAGATCCAAAAATGACAATTGTGCAAGTTAACCTCCCTTCCCCTTTTTTTATTAATTTAGTATATATATATATATATATATATATATATATATTAACTATCATAAGTTAAAGTAATTAATTGCCTCTTTACGTTTTACATCCACACATTTTATTTAATTCTTTAATCTCTTCATATTACCAAAAAATTTATGAACACCCACAATTATTACTTAAGTGGTTTTAAATTTTATTATTTTATTTTATATATAAATATATATATATATATATATATATATATTATTTTTTTTTCTTTTATAAAGGTAGACAAAATTTTACCCCTAGCGAAGTTTTAGACTTAGGACATAGATTCTGAACTGGGCAACATTTTAATTAGGGAAGTTGTTTTAAAATTTCTTAATGAGATATTTGTCTTAGGGACATCTAGGTTCGTTCATTTATCATCATCAACTCGACATGCCCTTCAGGACACATTACGTGCTCCAAGGGTGCCACTCACCTCTTTTGTTTCTTTTGCGCAACATGCCCTTTAGGACGCACCACGTGCTCTAAGGGTGTCACTCGCCTCTTTTGTTTCTTTTGCGTGGCATGCCCTTCAGGACGCACCACGTGCTCCAAGGGTGCCACTCGCCTCTTGACTGATTGGTAGACATCAATAACCCCTGGATTCAACACTCCGCCAGGTGAACTTGTGGGAGACTAAGGGATTCTAAGGAATAAGGCCCCTGCCTTATTGCGTGCCCCTTAGAATCATCATGAGCAACTGTCGCAGTCTTCCCTCACGGCATCATGGGTCCTCTCGAACTAGGTAATCGTTAACCTATAATTCGAGTCATGGAGGGAGTGCTAGTAGGTTGTGGCAGGGATGTTGTCCACACCTCTCCTTCAACCTCTCTGGTAGTCATGTGTGTCCCCTTTACTCCATATGTGAGTTCGGTCGACAAGCTATCATCAGCCTGCATCATCGACAAATCATGTAAGAACATGTCTACATCATATCATCTAATCAAAATGTATTAATATCACAATAAATCAATCAAACCCCAATAGCACACTCCCTGACTCGATCCAGAGTCCAAGGGGTTCCATCGATGCCTCTGCATCCTCAAGGTCCAAAACCCTGCACACTCAGTAAAACCGAGTCAATAACACATGTCTATGTCAATGTAGTAAAACAACATGTCATCTACCCATGACACATCATAATCAAAGTCAAATGTTTTAATATCATAATAATCTGGATCACTTGCGAGCAAGTGTCCTCAAAGAATAAGTTCGCTCAGTGCGCCAGAGCAGGATGTTACATTTTCCTTTTAGTGCTGCGAACTGGTTAAATAGGAGAGTTGGAGGTTCGACTCCTTGTATACACCCTTGGGAAATTTCAAAGATACCAGCATCAAAATCAGGACCATTAAGTACTCCATGAGGGTTTTCATCCTATTTGAAGTTCAAGAAAGTGGTTTTGGATGTTTTTTCCTTTTGGCACTATGAACTGGCATATAGGGGCATTGCAAACTTATTTCTTGTAGCAGTTGCTTCTAAACATTTGATCATAACTCAAAAAATGTGATGCGGGTTTTTCTAAAAACAATTTTGCAAGAGAAGGATAATGGCATTGAGTTTCTCATCAAATTTCAGCATAACCTAGTTTGTAATTCGAGAGATATAATTAAAACACCAGTGCGTTGCAAACTGGCACTGTAAACTCTTTGTTTTGCATAGTTTTTGTATATTCGCCTTGTTTGGAGGTTGCCACCTGTCAAGGAAGGTTCGAATGGTATCCTAGGAGTTATTTCGACATGAGGGACATGTGTTCCATCTCCATATCAATCAGGATGACTTGTTTCAAAAGGCATTTATCATCATAGACAAAATCCCAAAAAATAGGAATTTGTTAGGCTTTTGTTGGAATCTTTTGTAACAAGACTCCTAAATGGGGGAGGACCTATGTAACGCCTTGGTTTTGACCTCCTTGGTGTATATAGATGTTTTTCACTATAAATGAAAGGGTGTTTTATGATAAAAGGGTTGGATTCATGATCCAAGAGAGGAGAGACATGGAGGAGTAGTTTAGTTGCTCATTTGTAAGCCTGAGGGCATGTTGTAATTATCATTTTTGCCATTAAAGATTCATGAGAGTTGTTTATCAGCTTGTAATTATCATTTTTTTTGTTATCTTTTTGATTGAATATATTACAGGTTTTGAGGATCAAAGACTTCCTTTGATTAACGAATCCCTGAGAAGCAAAGGATATGTGGTATATGGCCTGTTAATCATTATTTCTATTCAAGATTCTTCTCAATCTATTCTACGGAGAGGATATTTGTTTAGTATACATTCTTCTGATTGTTCACTTTCCTTTCTTCTAATCATCATCATATAAAATCTTAACCTGATATTTATCTTGATTGCCTTCAATCTGCAGAGTGTTTTGAGTCCATGCCCAATGGTAGATCATTGATCTACAGTCAGAGTATTGTCCTCCTTCTTGTTCTTTCTTGTTGATCCACCCAATTTTAAATTGATTTAATTTTTCAGGTTTGATGGTAAGGGAGAGACCTCCGATTTTTATATTGTCATATAATAGATATTTTGTTCCTGTTGTGTAAACCAGATTTAAGGCACTTTATTTCTAAATCCTTACTTGTTGTTCTATACTTTGGTATTTCCTTATGTGATTGACACCTTTTTTGAGTTTTCTTCATCCATATTTCACCTTAACATAAAAACTTATTTTAAACCTACTGATGGGTGCTGATATTACACTTTAGCAGTCAAAGTGTGAATTTTAGTGCTAACAGTACCCATGTACAAAGAATATATAAAAATAAAATAATCGAAATATGGATAAGGAAGGAAAACCCTGTGGAAATAACACCCCCACCCCCCCCGCCTCAAAAGACAATGTTGACTATGGAAATTGCTATGAATTTCTGTCCTTCACTCCCAAGAGACCTTGTAAAGTTGCAAACTTCTACTCAGTGAATGTTTTGAAGAAGATGTAGATGTATGTAAGGATTTGGTGAAGTGAATACACTAGTGCGAATCCCTTATCTACAAGATTATCCGTGTACTTTCTTAGAAGTCCATATACTACCATATTTTTCATATACATCCACTTTCTCTAATCATAAGGAAGAGGAACCAAATCCTATGTGCAATTCTCAATGAGAGAATTGTATTCCTCATTCATAGTTGCTTACCAATAACAATTCCCCTTATCCTATGGATAGTAATTAGGATCACATGAAAGAACCATATAAAAATTCATGGGTAATAATGGCTCTATAGTTGTGAGGGCATGCAGAATAGCCTCAAACAAATATCTTTTCCTCCTTGGATTGGCAGGATCACCCACTAGATATCTGGAATATAGTAGGCCATGTTGTGCCCATCATGGTCTAATATTTGGATCAACAATAGCATGATCATGAAAATCTAAATCATATTTTGAAATATAATATGAAATCTTCTCTGAATAGCATGAATAATCCTCTCTGAGATTGAATTGAAGAAGAGGGGGGGAATCTACTGTAGGTTTCTCCTAGAATGCATGGAGGGAGACTTCATCAAAATTCTCACTTGTTTCAATGAACAATCTATCTATCAAAAGGATCCAATAACCCGTACTCAGAATATAAAATCAAATTATTAGGTGAGTAATAAACAAAAATTAGAGGATTTCCCTCACCTCGATCTTCCGGTGGATTTTCTCCAAGTTTTTTCTTAGCATTTTCTAGTATGAAATATTCAAGATCATTTTGCTGAAGAAATTGTTCCATTGGATATATGATCTTCTTCATGCATGAAATTTTTGGATGATATCTTCCTTTGCAATAACTTCAATTGGATTTATCCTTCTTTGGTTGTCCCTCTTTAGAAGACTCCTAAGTGGATGTGAGGTTTTCTTCCTTCTTGTGATCGGGTTATGTCTTTCCTTCTCTAGTTATCTTACTGTTTTCATGTACTGCAAGCACCTGGGCTTTGGATTTCTTAAGAGAACCCATTTTTATGAGCTTATCTTTCTCATGTATGACTGATTCTATGAATGCATCTAGAGGATGCATTTTCCAACCTTTTCCCATTGTTAGCCTTGAAGTATGAAAAGTAGAAATGAATATTGAGTATTCAAGACCTAGATTCGAAAGAATCACGAGGATTAGTTTATCCCCTTGATTTTAATTGTCTATTCCAAATTATTTGATTTGATGGGTTTCATAACTACTTGGGATCAACGATATGAGTTTGTTCTCTAGCATGTTACCTCGTAGTTCATCATGTTTCCTGAATAGACCCTCAAATGTGTTCCATAATTCATTTGTTGTGGAATTATATTCTACATGGAAGAGTAGTTATATAGATATTGAAAATCACAATATCTTGAATGCTTATTCCATTATGTTAAAAAAACTTATATTTCTCAATGGTGGAAATAGGATCTACTTTGATTCCCATTGTAATATGATAAAGTCCTCTTATTGTGAGGAGATGTAGAACTTTAGGCTTCCATTCAAAACAATTATATGGTGTGAGGATCAATGGCTCGGGAAAACCATTCTCTATGTGCACTCTAATCCTCTGTAACCCAGGGATTATTTTAAGAAGGGAAATTTGTTTGAAAATGTAGAAACCTTGACGAATCTTAATAGCCCTTAATATGTAAACTATAAAATATTTCGAGATATTTTTGTAAAAATATTAAAATTTATAAGGATTTTATATATTTTCTATAATTTTTTGGTGATTTATAAGGTAAAATAATTTTATCCTATAGAATTTGGGCGAATCATTTTTAGAAAAAATGGAAATTTGTGAATATTTTTTTTGGAAAAAGCATGGAAAATTAACCCATGGGTGAAATTTGGCCCCTAAAATTTTCCATGTCGTAAACTCCAAAAGAGAGTATGTGCTTCTCCTTAAAATCCCATGTGCTCTGATACCATGTGAAATTTTTGAAAAATCTACACACATAATCTAGTTGCAAAATAGAAATAACAATTGCAAGCTTGAGACCAAAAGGATTGAAGAGAGAATGAATGAAAATCTATTCTACAATAGACGAATAAATAATTGACAAGAGATATACTCTATGTGGTGGGTTAATGCACCATATTTGAGCTTAAAAATATTACTTGCACATGCACCAACTGAAACATTAGTAATATTCCACCTACTCTTAGTTAATTGGCCATGCAATCATCAATTAACTAGATATGCACAAGTGAAGTGGATTTCACTCATGCATGCACAAGGAATGCACCCTCCTATCTTCATGCACATGTAATACACACTCCTAGTGATGATTCCAAGGAATGAATTTGCTCTTGGCGATGATTCCAAGGTTGGCATGTGAGACTAAACTCCACTAATGTAACTAAAGTACAACTGAAGCATGACTCAAGAAGAGGTGTGCCCTTGTATAGGGGAAGAATATTCTCATCCAATGGAGAATATCTTGGACCAAGTGAGACCAATTGTGCCCTCATACATGGACCATAGAACACAAGAAAATGGTGTACTAGGTAAATGTGCATGTACTCTAATAACTTGTATAGCCCAAAAATAATTTATTTATTTAGCATTTATTTGTGGTTTCAAGTCAAGTATCACTTTGATCTTTTCCAAGTCAAATTTTATTCCATATTTTGGATGACATGACCTAACAGTATGTTGATGGGTGTGGAAAATCTACATTTATCTATATTTAATCAAAGATGTGTTTGTCAACATCTTTCCATCGTCATTCAAAGAAAATTTATATGGTTTTCCAGTAAGTTGTATACTATCTAGACTTTGAAATCGAGTACCATTGTTTTATAAATGTATTCCTAAAATTCCTTAACTACTATCGTATAACAAACAATATGGGCATTTTTCAATCTAAAAGGAATTACTTTGTATGCAAAAGATACAAAATATGAAATAATTAATGTTTTCTCTTGATCTTCTTTAGTGATTGGCACCTAATTGTAGCCCAAAAATCCATCTGTAAATGAATAGAATTCATGTCCGATTACTTCATTTATTATTTAATTTTTTAATGAGGTTTGGGAATGGATCAATGAGTGTGAATTTGTTCAACACTTTAAAGAAAACACATGTTCTTAGATTTTTGAAACATTTTTCTTTGGTTGAACTACTATAGGGTTGCCCCATTCCAACATTTCCATGGGATAAATAATTCTTCCAGCCAAAATTCCTTTAATATATTTTTGCGTGATTTCCTTATCTTTTAATGACAACTTATATGGTCTCTTTTTCATATTTTTCTCTCATGGTATCAAGTTCATCTTAATTTCTCCCATTTCTTTGACCAAACCATTCAAGTATTTATAATCTCTAGAAAATACATATTGATATTCTTTAAGTACGTCAATTATTTTTATTGTGTTATTTTTCAACCAATGGTCACTGATTTTAGCCAATTTTTGTCGATTGATGTTTGAAATATCGACTTCTGTGTATTTTATTTCAACATCCATCCATTTTGGTGCCTTCGATTCATCCAAGTTTCTCTCTTCTTCATAGACTTCATTGTATGAAACTAAAAAGTCAATTTTCTCTTTATCTTCTAGGTTGAATTAATTAGACATTTTTAAGTTTATTTTACTGGTCTCATAACTTTTCTATGATATATCTCCCACCTAAATCTCGTTCGTTCTTTATCTCAATTCATAGATTTATTTTAATTCTTTGCTCCAAGCATGATATCCCATTACAAGTCGAGGTTGACCCTATGCTGACCATCGACTTTCCTTTTCCTTCTATACTTTTTCTACTTGGTCTTTCTATGAAGTCTCTAATTTCCTAGATCTCTTCTTGTAGGTCAGCTTTTGTTAGAACAAATGAGAAATCTTTATAAAAAAATATTTTAACTCCTACCATATCCACGTATCACTTTTGGCCTCCTTAATTTTTTACCATATGTGGGTAAATTCGCCTAGTGTGTTTAGGAACATGTGCGGATAGACTTTCTCACCTATGTACTTGATCCTCTCGCATTCTTTCTTACATTGCTGAATATGTGCTTCTGGGTCAAACCCTAGTTTAAACTTTACTATTTTGGTTGTGGTGATGATTTTCTTACCTCAAAACCATTCCAAAAAGTACATTATGGTCATGGTCCACATCTATAATCGAGGTGCATGTGTGTCCCACCATCATGTGACTTCACCTATAAATGTCTACCCCAACCTCTATAATTGAACCTACTATGTGACTGTTTTCAATACTTCATCAACATGGACTACATGTGACTCTCATTCTTTAAATATTAATCGAGGGATTGTGGTCAATTTTGAGTCTAAGGGTATTAAAATTTGATATTGCCTAATTTGTTTCTCATATATGGTGGGTATTTATTTGATTAATAATAAATATTATAAACTTTCCTTTAGTATGGACTCAACTATCCAACATTGCCTTTCTTTTTATTTTGTAATTTTCCAGTTTCCACTCGTTTAATTCTGTATAAGAACTTTGTCACAAAGACAAAGGTGATCCATGCAACAATCTTCCTTTGGAATTTGGTTCAACATTGTCTTTTTCTCCTTGTATTACTTGGTAAAGTTTTATCTAGGGTTCCGACCAAGTTTTTTCTTCTTTGGGATCCAAGGGTATAATAATACTCCTTCCATTCCCTTTTAGATTTATTCTATATTTCTCTAGGAATATTGTTTCTTTCATCGTTTGAACACATGGTCAACTAATTAACATTAAATATGTTGAAATACTATTGATTAGATTAGTAAATTCAAAATTGACCACAATTGGTACTCCCATAATGACTATTTCCTCATCTTTTAATATACCAATTGGTTCAACAAACCTTTAGTTTGTTGACTTTAAGAAATTCTTGGGCATGACCAAGTCATTTTTTCTCATTCTAATCGAGGTTTCTTTTGAAGGAAAGTTAACTTGAGATACAAAGTCAACCACGACCTATGGAACCATAAAGCCTTCGACTTCTAGGTTGATTTGTGGATCATAGTCATCATGGGATATTTCTTCCTAAGTTAACTACAACAATTTTTTTCATGTTCTTTATTCTAATTTGCATTCCTTAAGGATATTAAATAGTTTTAACATAATGGAGACTAACTCTTCTTCTTTAAAAATATTAAAGAACTGTTCAAGGACTCCATCGCCCATACCTTCTTGGTATCTTCTTTGTTAGTATTCCTATTGATTTTCTTGATTTGTTACCTCATCGAATAGTCTGACATATTATTTCATGTTTTTCCTTTATTTTTAATGATATGGATACCAATTAATTTTTATTATAAGGTTTATCTAATGTGTTTTGTTTAATGCCTTATTCCTTATTTATTTTCTCATGATTTGGTAATTATATTTAAGTTCTTGGAGTTCGACACCTCGTGTTTTAGAACACTCTACAAAAGGTTGACACTTCTCCTATTCATTATATTTTCAAGCATGATGGGGAAGTCTTCTAAGGAATGATCTCCAACTCCACATTTAGTACACAAATTAAGATTTGTCCTATCTCTCAATGTGAAGTATTTGTTATATTCTTAAATGCGGAAAAAAAAATATCATAAGCCAAACACAATCATGCATAAATAAAAGACACAAAGATTTACGTGGTTCACCCAAGATTTGGGCTATGTACACCAAGCATAGGTATCGGTTGTCTTATTATTCAGATCAAGGAGATTACAGTAGCTCATTAACACTCCTCATGTCTGCATCTATGGGCTTACATAAATTTATATACATTTACACAGGAAACTAATTATTAAATGAAATATCATTCATATTCTAACTTGTTCTTATTGGTTACAACCAACGTTGGATTATAGGATCTAAAATCCTAATCCTGGAGGAATTCATTGTCACCATTTTCCAACAATCTCCACCTTGAAAACAATTAACATGATACCTTGCTCCTTCCTTTTTTTCACCACCTTTTCTGCAAGCCAAGAGAAGCCAAGTGTCATTGTAGCTTCTCTAACAATATTGGTTTTGTGAACATGTATGTGCAGTTCTCTTTTGTATGCAATTTCTCAAGAGAGACTCCACCTTCATCAATGACATGTCTTACAAAATGGTACTTGATAGGTATATGTTTTGTTTTACTGTGGTAGGATAGATTCTTAGCTAAGTGAATAGAACTTTGACTATCACAAAGTAACTTTACTTTGTCCTATATCCTTCCAAGCTGACCAAACAAACCTTTCAACCAATCTACCTCTTTGCAAGAATGTGAAGAATCTACATATTCAACTTCTGTAGTGGATAAAGTAACAATGTTTTATAGCTTTGACATCCAACTAATAGATCCACCTGCAAGAGTAAAGACATACCCTCAATTTGACCTTATCTTGTCCAAATCACCTGCAAAATCAGAATCAACATATCAACAAACTAACTCACGACCATTGTTATAGGTGATACAGTAATCATGTGTGCCCCTCAGATACCGAAGAACCCATTTCACTACTGCCCAGTGATCTTTACCTGGATTTTCTGTATACTTACTGACAACCCCAACTATATGTGAAATGTATGGCCTTGTACTAACCATCACATACATTAGACGTCCTATTGCATTAGTATATGGTATTCAAGACATATAAACCTTTTCTTCTTTTGTACTAGGACATAAACTTGAAGAAAGATTAAAATGGGAATCCAATGGGACTAAAACTGGTTTCACATCATCCATACCAAACCTCAAAAGTATCTTCTCAACATACTTCCATTGTGAAAACCAAATCTTACCATTCCTCTTGTCTCTGAATATCTCCATGCCCAAAATATGTCGTGTTGCTCCTAGATCTTTCATATCGAACTTCCTAGCCATCTGAGCCTTTAACCTATTGATATCAGTTATGATTTTTCTTTCTAAAATCATATCGTCAACATACAATACTAAGATAATGAATATGACATTATTCAATTTCTTAAAGTAGACACAATGATCATACTCACTCGTATAATTCTGGCTCACCATGAAAGAGTCAAATTTCTTGTACCATTGTCTGGGCGACTACCTCAGACCATACAATGATTTCTTGACCCTGAAAACAAATTTCTCGCTGCGATTCTGAAGGAACCCTTCTGGTTGTTCCATGTATATCTCCTCATCCAAATCTCCATGTAAGAAAGTGGTCTTAACATCTAGCTGCTCCAACTCCAAATCAAGTAATGCAACCAATGCTAACACACTTCGAATTGAAACATACTTAACAACTGGTGAAACAATCTCATGAAATTCAATGCCTTSTATCTGAGAATATCCTTTCGCAASCATCCTTKTTTTTCACCTTTCGRCCTTATCATCAACACCCTTCTTCAGCCTGTAGACCCACTTGCAACCTACAATTTTTTTGTCTCTTGGAAATTCTACCAGGTCCCATGTGGCATTCCTCTCTAATGCCTTCATTTCATCCTTCATTTCATATTTCCATTTATTATTGTTAGAACCCTTCACAGCTTCCTGATATCATGAAGGTTCATCATCATTAGTACTTAAAGAAACTGACGAAACAAAATCATCATACCTTCTTAGAGGATTTCTGACCCGTGTAGACCTCCTTAGSGAAGTTTGTGGCTTATCCACATTATGTTGATTGTTATCATCAACAATGTCTTCCTATGCAGTAAACTCTTCATGAACATCTTCARAAACTTGTTCATTTTCACTTTCACYTGTATTTGAACGGGTTTCAAACTGAATTTGTTGATACTTAGGTACTTCTTCCTATTTCATTTGAACATCTACATCTAATTTGATGAGAGATGATTCGTCAAATATTACATATCTGTTAATGKTGATCTTGTGGGCARTAGGATCCCACAACCTATACATCTTAATACCATCACCATATCCAACAAATATAAGACTTTTTTATTTTGGAACTAATTTAGAACGTTGATGTTTCGGAATTAGAGCATAGGCTTCACAACCAAAAGATTTAAGATTAGAATAATTACAAGGGTGACCTTTCCATACCACTTCATGAATATTGCATTTTGTTGTTGTTGATGGTGATCAATTCACCAGATAGCAAGTTGTAGTTACTGCTTCTTACCACAATTCCTGCTGCAAGTTTGTGTTACTTAGCATACTCCTTTCTCTTTATAGAAGAGTCATGTTCATGCATTCAAAAACTCCATTTTGCTGAGGAGTATAGGCAGTGGTTTTATTCCTATCAATCCCAAACTCTTTGCAATAATTTTCAAATTCCATTAACGTAAATTCACCACCATTATCAATTCTTAAACATTTAATGGATCTACCAATGCTCTTTTCCACCAAATCTCTAAACTGCTTGAAAACAGTAAATACATCAGTCTTTCCTTTCAACATATAGACCCAAACCTTCCTATATAAATCATCTATAAAACTTACAAAATATGATGATCCTCCATATCAAATAGTAGGGGATGGTCCCCAAACATTAGAATGGATATAATCAAGGATTCCTTCACTAGTGTGTCTTTTGATTTTAAATCTCTACCTATTCTGTTTTCCATAAATACAGTGCTTGAAGAAATCTAACTTTAAATACTTTAGACTAGGAAGTAACTTGCGATCAGATAATACCTTCAATCCTTGTTCTCTCATATGGCCCAGTCGTTGATGCCATAGTCAAAAATAATCATTGTCATTCTCATATATCGTTGTCGCATGATCTGACTCAGTTCTTCCTTCTAACAGAAATAGGTTACCAACCTTCTTCACTTTCATAACCAGTAGGATTATTCTGTAGACCTTCATAACTCCACCTTGAACAATACTCTTATATCCTCCAGTGTCTAAGACTCCCAAAGAAATTAGGTTATTCCTAATCTCAGGTACATGTCTCACACCAGTTAGTATTTTAACAGTTTCGTCAAACATCTTAATTCGAATGCTTCCAATTCCCACAACTTTACATGATATACCATATCCCATGTGAACTGTTCCATCATCTATAGATTGGTAAGTAATAAACCAGTGTCTATGAAGACACATGTGATTTGAAGCACCAGAATCTAATAACCATTTTTTATCATGACATGAACCAATACTAATTGATAAAACTTCATCAGTCATACCTAAAATTGTTGTTGAACCTGTTTCGGTTTCATTTTCTTCCTTCGTCTCTTTTGGAGGGTCTTCTTTAGAGGCTTGTTGTCTCTTCCAACAGTCCTTCTTCAGGTGTCCTTATTTTCCACAAAACCAACACTTAATATTTATCTTCTTTCCCTTCAACTTTGACCGAGATAAATACCTCTAACCCTATCCTCTTTCTTTAGTTCTGCCTCTGACCATCATCGCCTCAGATGTAGAGGTTTATGAATTGGTTTTACTCCTTGTTTCCTCAGACAGTAGTGCTCCAACAATAACATCAAAATCAATACTTTATGTTGTGTTGAAACTAATAGAGGTAACAAAGTGATCCCATGATCCGGGCAAAGAACACAATAATGTAATTTCCTTATCTTCATATTCGAATTTCACTCCCATGCTAGTCAACTAAACTAAGAGAGTATTAAAAGTATTTAAATGATCAGATATTTTTGTACCTGCCTTCATGCACATAATGTACAATTGTCTTTTAAGGAAGATCATGTTCATCAAGGATTTCATCATTTACATGATTTCTAGCTTCGTCCACAAACCGGTTACTGTCTTCTCCGCCACGATGTTGAACAGAACATCACCAGACAAACACAGGCATATGGGACTCAATGCTCTCGAATCAATCTCATCCCACTCATCATATGAAATGCTCACTGGTTTCTTTTCTTTTCCCAAAAGAGCCTTCACCACTCCTTGTTGCATGAGAATATCGTGCATCTTCACCTTCCAGATCTCGACATTGTTCTTGCCATTGAACTTCTTGATTTCAAATTTGGCACTCTGATTTTTCTCCATTAGCAGAGGAAAAATTCCAAAAACCCACTACTTATAAAAGCAAACGTTTATATGGAGGAATGATCTTACTTAATGTTGAACAATAATTTTAAAAAGGTTTAATCCAAAAAACCTTTTAATAATATATAAAAAAGGTTTAATAAAAATATTTTATTAAAAAAAAGATTCACTTTTTAAAACATCCACCTTTTGTTTTATGCATACAATATTAAATTGTAAAGATGAAGAGTCAAACTTTTACATTTTAATTCCTCCACTCTTATGCGATCCTTTTAAAAAAGGAATATCTTGTGCTTAATTAAAACACCATGTCATATAAACCATAACTGCATACCTTGTAATTTTTCAAAAGAAACACATCATGCGAAAGTTTCCTTATCTGTGTATTTTTAGGGAGTCGTCACAAGTATCGATGCTACTGGAGTGCGACTATATTGAAAGGTCTACACATTGTACCACATAGTTGGACCACAATAATTTGAGGAAATCGAAAACGAGTGAAGGTTGGCTAATAAGACGTCGGACCCTTCCAAAGGAGGCACCTACGACGATGTGGAAATCGACGCACCTCACACGGATGTTGCTTCTCCTCTGAAATTTGACGCCCTCGACACCCTCTCCTCCAACCAGCTCTGATACCACTTGTTATATTCATAAATGTGTAAACACAAATATCATAAGCCAAACACAGTCATGCAGAAATTAAAGACATAGAGATTTACGTGGATCACCCAAGATTTGGGTTACGTCCACCAAGAAGAGGTATCAGTTGTCTTATTATTCATATCAAGGAAATTACAACAACATACTCACACTATGTTGCAGACCCCACCCCTTCCTTCGAGGCTACACGACCTCCCATTCTAGGATCATTCAAGTGGTCGAACTGAATGGTTCGTCGAGCTCCTGATGGAAAAAATTTCAACTTGGCACATCCCTCTTTACTTCCTCGGCGCTCACGATGTGGCACTTGCGGACCCTCTCCTTGCTCTTTTATCTCTTGCGCCAACACTGATAGCTCTCCGTGATAGGATTCCTTTCTGATGTGACCACGGACTACGACCATGGGTCAAACTTCCTTCGTGACCCCACACTTTGGGACTTTTGCGAGATACTTCCTCCTTTCCTCGATTTCTAAATCGACGAATACTTCGGGACCAGATCTACGGTCCACGCTCCTCTTTCGATCAACATATGCGATCACTTCATGAGTTCAGACTTCGCGAGCCCTCTCATCCAGGGATGATTTTAAGGATGGAAATTTATTTTAAAATGTAGAAACTTTAGCGAATCTTACTTATCCTTCAGATGCCAACTATAAATGTTTAACAATATTTTTGTACAAAATATTCAAATTTATAAGGATTTTAAATAGTTTTTATAAAATTTTGGCGATTTTGGGAGAATAATATTTAAAATAGCGAATCTCGTTTTTGGAAAAAACATGGAAAATTAGCTCATGAGTGAAATTTATCCCCTAAAATCATCCATGCTCTCATCTCCCGACTTCAATTTTCTCGATTGCGAATCAGGGATGTGCTAATCCCGCACCACGTGTCCTCCTCGATGGATGGATAAGGTTCCTTTGTCTCTCATCTCTTTGGGACTTCCTCTCATCTTTTCTCTGAAGGGTTCCTCCTTTGAAATACGTGACTCTCTGCCACGTGCCTTCTTGATCTAACGGCCTGGATTTTCTTCGCTCTTTGCGGCATGACGAAGACTATTGTTTGTTCCCAGCAAACCTTTCGAGGTTCCTGCTTCCGAACTTCTCAATATTCTACCACCTATATCCTCTTTGACGATGGATGATTTCTCCGTCTTTGGGACTTTGGAAATTCTTCGACTCCTTTTCACACTTTGTGCAATTTATCCTTTCGAGACTTAGGCTATTCTCGAAAGTCCTATCTGCACTCCTTGAAGAAATCTGCACAACTCTCCTGTGACTTTGCTCGGCTTGAAAACCTTCACGGTTCCAAGTTCCTTTGAGATTTCCTCATGCCCTCCTGGTAGTTTCTCGCTCAGATTTATGAGCTTATAAGGTGAACTCACAATGCCTTATGTGCACTCCTTGCGCTTGGCTCATTTATTCGATGACTTCTCCCTCTTCCTAATGAAAAGGTTTAAGGCATCTCCTTTCCTTTGTCGACACACTTCTTGCAAATACTTCCTTCACCGGAATTTTCATCAATTCTGGGATTCTCCAACACCTTCACTCATGTTGCTCTTTTGTATTCTCACACTAACTCGATGCCCTCCTTGAAAAGTTTTCCAGAGTGTTCAGTAACTCTGGGTTGTGCTTCTCCCCACATAGTCTTTCTTTTCAAGGGACTTAACCGCCTTGCAATTTCTCCCTGAGTCTGTAAATTAATTTGGTGTGCCCTCCTGGAAACTTCTCTTCTGACTCCACTGAGTTCAAACACGCACTCCTTACATTGGCTTACAGAGTTTTGAATCTTTGTCACTCACTCCTTACACTTAGACTAGAGAACCAAACTTAACTCAACACACTCTCGGATAGAAAACAATATCCCTATCCCTACAAAATATTTCTAACATTCATCTACAATTTAAAAACATGCAAATGACATTCATAACACAACATCCATTACACAGAAACGTATAATAGGAAAAACTGTCATTTTTTTATTAATGGTGGAATGCCAAATTACAATGGTAGAGTCTGAACTACAACTGAGTATCAACTCTCTGTATTTCTCCCTATAACCCAGCCAACCTCTTCTTGGAAATGATGCAAACATTTATACAATAGGGGCTCTATGAGCTTCCCTCACAAGCTACCTTAGTGGTGTCAAATCACCATCCCTAATGCCTCTCGAAAGGGAAAATTACAATGATGGAATGCCTATCAAAAGGGAAAATTATAATGATGGATATTCCATTCAAATCGGATGCAGATCCATTCTTCCTTCAGCCTATTAATGGAGACCTCATCTCCAACTTCTAGGTGTGAAAGAACAACTTGGCTTTTCCAACTTGTATTCAAATAATGCCCAAATCACAAAGATTGATTCTCAAGGAAAAAATGAGAGAGAGGAGGCATCTCCTTCCTGAATGCGCATCTATGCTGTTAATTAGCAGTGTGCTATGGAGTGATTCTCCTGCAGACATACCTACAAGGAAAAAATCACAGATCTCCTTCTCATGAGTCAACGTAGAAATGTAAATCAACCTCGATCCCAAAATTTCTCCTCAGGAGTTGTCTCTGCCCTCTCGGGCCCACTCAGCTTCTCCCGGTGATGTTCCTCCGTCAGGCAAGTTTCTTTTTCCTTGATTCATCGTGGTTGGTCGATTCTTCCGCTAACTCCAACATCGTCTTTACCTCTTTGATCACCTCGTCTAGCTTCTCTATCGCCTAGTTCTTTTGTTCCAGACTAGCTCGCTGCACTCTCTCCTTGTCAAAGGGAAAATCACACTGACTTCCCAAGACATCTTCTTCCTTTGTGGTCCTAGATTTCCACTCTATTGTAGTATTTACCCCTATAGGCTCCTCATCACTAAATTGTTTCTCAACTACCCCTTCTCTTGATAGATTCACTCCTGCCAGTCATTCGGTTGTTCCCATCCCATCTTCCTCTAGTTGTGACTCGTGTTGGTGTATCTCCTCTGGCATGGATATTTCTCGGTAGCCACCTTCTGGTTCTGGATTTCCCAACCAATCCTCGAGTGCATTTAACTCCAATTACCACTGAGTGAATAACTCAATTGGGCGTTCTCCTTCTGTTGGGATAGACATCCGTATTTGTTCCTTCACGAAAGTCTCAGCTTGTTTTCCTCCTGCTGCCTCTGCAACATCTATTCTATCCTCTCCCTAACCGCTTGGTAGGAATATCTCAACTCCTCCAATGATCAGAACAATCCTCTGATCCTCCTTATCTGTGACATAAGTTTGTAACCTCTCATCAACTTCATTCACACGGCTCACAGTTTCACATGAATCTCCATCTGAGTGAGATCTCTATGCTACCTCCTCTTCATATGTAAATGAACTCTCAGTTGAGCTCATCTCTTCTCCCTTTCCCACCTGAAAATATGGGATGTCTCCTCTGCCCACCTGGAAAGTTTTGATATCCACCTATCCCTTCTCATTTCCCACCTAGAAATCTACGAGACCCTTGCCAGATCTCTTTCCCTTATGATTGAGGTTTTCAGCATGCCTCGGCCACCTCTTAACATTTGTTGCTACCTCCTGGCCAACAAATTATGAATAGGTCATTTGGTCGTTCTCTTCAAAGGCCGTTCATACCTAAAATTTACCTTTGATTCCCGTTGCATATTGAATGCTAGCTCCTCCATCTACACTTGGATTTCACTAAGCTCCTTGTCCATCTCTGCCTTTCTCTTCTGAAAATGGACTTCTCCTCGACCATGCTTATGAACTTCAATGGACATCTTGATTTGTCTACAAACCATCTATTTTTTTACCATATGTTGCATGTCTTGCAACAACTCCAACAGAGAATCGCACTCTGTCTCCCTGGCTTACAGAAATCAATCCTACATCATCTCCTTCATCTCTTTCTTCACCTACTTCCTACAGGAAAAAACAATCTCTAATACCACTCTGTTGGTATCATAATATCTCTTTCATGTCCCTTCTTCCACACTCTGCAGAAGAAATCAATCTCTAATACCACTCTGTTGCAGAACCCACCCATTCCTTCGAGGTTGTGCGACCTCCTGGTCTAGGATCGTTCAAGTCGTCAAACTGAATGGTTCATCGGGCTCCTGATGGAACCAATTTCAACTTGACACTTGCCCACTTTACTTCCTCAACACCCATGATGTGGAACCTGTGGACCTTTTGCCTACACTTTTATCTCTTGCGCCAACACTGCTACCTCTCTGTGTTAGGCTTCCTTTCTGATGTGACCATAGACTACAACCGTGGGTCCAACTTCCTTCCTCACCCTGTACTTTGGGACTTTCGCAAGCTACTTCCTCCTTTCCCTGATTTCTGAATCGGCGAATACTCCAGGACCAAATCTACGGTCCACGCACCTCTTGCGATCAATGGTTGTTATCAATTTGTGAGTTCATAATTCGCGAGTCCTCTCATCTCCCAACTCCACTTTTCTCGATTGAGAATCAGCGATGTGTTGATCCTGCTCCATGTGTTCTCCTCGATGGACAACTAATATTCCTCTGGTTCTCAGCTCTTTGGGACTTCCTCTCATCTTTTCTATGAAGGGTTTCTCCTTCGAAATACGCAACTCTCTTCCACATGCCTTCCTGATATAATGGCCTGGATTTTCTTCACTCTTTGTGGCCTCACAAAGACTATTGCTTGTCCTCGGAAAACCTTTCTAAGTTCCTGCTTCCGAACTTCTTGATATTCTTCCACTTGTCTCCTCTTCGACGATGGATGATTTATCCATCTTCGAGACTTCGACAAGTCCCCGACTGCTTTTCACACTTAGAGAAATTTCTCCTTTTGAGACTTAGGTTGTTCTCGAAACTCTTATCTGCACTCCTTGCAGAAATCTATGCAACTCTACTATGACTTTGTTTGTCTTGAAAACCTCCACGGTTCCAATTTCCTTTGCAAGTTCCTCGTGCCCTCCTGGAAGTTTCTCGCTCAGCTTTCTAATCTTATAATGTGAGATCACAACACCTTAGGTGCACTCCTTGCGCTTGGATTATTTCTTCAACGACTTCTCCCTCTGCCTAATGGAAAGGTTTAAGGCATCTCCTTTTCTTTGTCGACACACTTCTTTTAAAGCCTTCCTTCACTAGAATGTTCAGCAATTCTGGGATTCTCCAACACCTTCAGTTGTGTTGCTCCTGTATATGCTCACATTAACTCGATGTCCTCCTGACATATTTTTCCAGAGTGTTCAGTAACTCTGGGTTATGCTTCTCCCCACATAGTCTTTCTTTTCAAGGGACTTAACCGCCTTGAAATTTCTCCCTGAGTCTATAAATTAATCTAGTGTTCCCTCCTGGCAACTTCTTTTCTGACTCCACTGAGTTCAGACACACACTCCTTACATCATCTTACAGAGTTTCCAATATATGTTGCGCACTCCTTGCACTTAGCCTAGAGAACCAGACTTAACTCAACACACTCTCGGATAGAAAACAATATCCCTATCCCTGCAAACGATTTCTAACATTCATATACAATTTACAAACATGAAAATGACATTCATAACACAATATCCATTACACAGAAATGTAGAACAGGAAAAGCTATCATTTTCTATTAATGGTGGAATTCCAAATTACAATGGTAGAGTCCGCACTACCACCGAGTCTCAGCTCTTTGTATCTCTCCCTATAAGTCGGCCAACCTATTTTTGGAAATAATACAAATATTTATACAAGAGGGGTTCTATGAGCTTCAATCGCAAGCTACCTTAGTGGTGTCAAATCACTAGCCCTAATGCCTTTCGAAAGGGAAAATTACAATGATGGCTATCTTCTCTAAATCATATGAAAATCCATTTTGTCATCAACCTATTAATGGTGACCTCATCTCCAGCTTGTGTGAAAGAAAAACATGGCTTTTCCATCTTGTCTTCAATTAATTCCTGGATCATGCCTTGGATTCTCGGGGAAAAAAATGAGAGGGTGGCACCTCTCCTTCCTTGAATGCGCACCACACATGTTAATTAGTTGGTGTGTGCTGAGGTGGACCGATGATCCTGCATCACACTCCTCATATCTGCCTCTACAGGATTACAGAAATTTATATACATTTACACAGGAAACTAATTATTAAATGCAATCTCATCCATATTCTAACTTGTTCTTATTGGTTACAACCAACGATGGATTATAGGATCTGAAATCCTAATCCTAGAGGAATTCGTTGTCACCATTTTCCAACAGTATCCACTGATGTCATCTTCCTTGTAGCGAATGAATTTTTTTTATTTATGAATCCTTCTCACCCACTTACTCAACTTTTACATCGACCACAATAACTTCCATGATATCTACCTTGAACTTGGTAACTTATGTCATCTATTCTTCTTAGGTAGCCAAGTAGTTTTACTATGTTTTCTCTGTGTTATACACTATTTAACAATTAGGTTTATTCTTACCATTCTGTTGGTATTTTGCAGTGTTGTGTGTCGATTCTTCACATATGACACACCATTTAGGTTTGGAATTTTTTAAACTATGAATGAAATATTTTGTTGTATCGTTTGTTATGATTTATCAAATTTCATAATAATATATAATTTGGACTATTTTAACATCAATATATTTCCCATTTAATTTCCAATGTTTACAATAATATTTTGTATGCCCTTCATTCACAACAAAAGTGCACCACAAATCACTTCTTGTTAGAGAAATATCTTCCGATAAATTTGCATCATTTCAATATTTTATTCAAGTTTCTTATCTAATGAAGATGTAGTTGAATCAACATCATATTCAATCTACTAGAATTTTTTAAGGACATATTCATAGGTCTATATCTCATGCATTCTTAGTGGTGCAGTATATGGAATCTATCTATGGAGATCCTTAAATAATTTGTCATATTCTCATACCGACTCCCCCATCAATTGTTTCATTTATTTGAGTTTTTGAGATACCAAATGTTTATTATATAGTGTCTTAAAAAAGGGAAAAAAAAATCTCTTGATTTCTTCTTTTATTCTAGTTTAATTGTTAGTGAGGTTCATGAACCAAGTTAAGACAATTTTTATTAATTCCCTAGAAAATTGTGCCATTTTGTTTTGCACCCAAAGTTTTGGGTAAATATCTTACACACACACCAATGAAGTTGTGCGTGCTCATTCCATTTTTTATTTCACTGGAGAAACTGTGAGAGGGGAACAGGAGGCACGCGTGCCGTATCAATTTTTGTTAATTTGCATCAGTTCATGTTCTGCGAATGAGGGTTGGTCTGAGTTTTATGATGTTCACTAGAAATTAAGAAGAGAACACATGCATGCCTAAATCAAGAAAAGAATGTTTGAGAAATCTTTTTGAATGCTTACTACAGAAAGCATGAGGGATTGTCATGATTCCAAAGAGGAAACGTGGAATGCATGTGGGTGATATAAGCATGAAGGACTGGATGTTAGCTAAGTGAGTGGGTAAGAAATTAAAGTGACTGAGCACCATAGCATATAAGGATATAAATTTAAGAAATGAAAACAAAAGAAGAGTTAGTTAGTTGGCCAATTGACAAGTTGTCTAGTTAGCTAGCTTGTTTGTCAGTGGGTGGTTGTTGTATGGGTACTATTGAGCTTGATCTGAGCATATATTTGGTAATTTCCCCGGTTGTAAGTCTGATTCTATCAAATTTACACAGTCTAGACAAAGTGCATGGCACGATGTAATGTAACAATGAGGAATTGCATAAGAGAGAAAGACTTTATTGTTGTCAATGTATGAACTGCTAAATGTATGTTTGGTGACAAAATGAAGATAATAAAGATATATTAATTATGTTCTTATGGTGTGTTACTTATGTGTCAATGGAATGTGTGTATTGTTGTTTATTACTATCAATTGTTAAGTAGTGTTCAATCGATTGTCTGAATGCCCACCCAGATGAAATTTTGTCCAATTAGTCTTCCATCATCATTGACACAAGACCATATGGCCTTTGTGGTTCTCACGGTGTCTCGACTGAGACCTTCTATAGTATTTTGGATGAGGATTCCTTGAGGGTTTTTTTGTTCAATCTTTGTAAAAACCCTGAGTCTTAAAGCCCCTAGCATTAGGAAGGATGTGTGCAAGTGAGAATGAGCTAGCAAATGGTTATGTTGTTGAGACCTCAAAGTATTGTATTGAATGATGAAGGTATAGAATTAGGTGGTATCCATATCGGGAGGGAAATCAAGATTGGTCGAATACAAAGGAACATGAGTTTTCTCGGAGGGAGACTAAAGGTTTGAATGTCATTGTGGAACGATGGGAAGATAGGTATATCTACACTGATATGCATGAAATAGTCTTTGTTGAATTTTGTTGTCTATTGTATGAATGGATGAAAAGATAGAATACCACTAATACTACTTTGAGGACACCATATCTGATAGATTACAATCAAGTCATGGTTTCTAGGCTAAAGGTATTGTATAACAAGTGGACCCGAGCCATTAATTTTTGGTTTTCTCAAGTGAAGGAGGGGTATATAATTGAATTTATTGTGGAGTACACTAATTATTTCAGTGAAGATGAAAGGAAGTTCATCGAAGTTCCTATAAGAAGGTTGTTGGAAGAAATCCCACTTTGGATAAAGATGATGTTCATGGAGAAAGGGTTGATGCACATGGAGCCCGACAGGGTGGTTGAGTATACTGTCCTAGCATTGGGGGGTGAAAATATGGGGGGGAAGTGAAAGAGGTGATGGATCCATTGAGGAGGATCCAAAAGTTGTTAGAATGAGGTCAGGAATGGGATGGAACTAGAATAGTAGAAGAGAGAAAGATCCAAGAGATACCCAAGAGGAGTTGAGTCAAGAAGGAAAGAGGAACAAAGAAGTGGGGGGACTTTTGCAAGGAGTGCGTGATGAGGGGTTGGGACTAGGATGAAGAGGAAGGAGAACTTACCAGGAGGAAGTGTGGAATATTTTTTTATGTCAGAGAGGAGCATAGATGAAGATAGGCCTGTGAAGAGGTATGATGTTAAGAGTAGGGTATATAGTGAAGATATTGGTAGTAGTATTACAAGTGGACCGAAATATGAAGTCCAAACCCCTTTGATTTTTCATAGTACAAAAAAACCGAAATATGAAGTCCAAACCCCTTGGATATTTCATATAGTACAAAAAAATTGAGGAAGTCAGAGGAAACTAGAGGTGCGTGGAGAAGGAGAGGGAATATAGAGGATCCCCTAGTGGTGGGGAGAGAATAATTGGCAATAGTGGATCGTCTTGCACAACTACTGGTAGGAAACTCTAGGTCACCCTCACACAAGAAATGTTAGAAGAAGATGGAATTAATTCTCTTGAACCACCCCCCTTGCACACTTGTAATCAATAATAAACAACAATAGATAGGGAGGTGATTGAACTAGGAGAAATAAATAAGAAAAGTGACAAGTGAGGAAGAAGAAAAATTCAATGCCACTTCACTAGTAAGAGCATCGGTAGTCATATCCCTGACACCCAATAGTCAAGTAGGAGGACATAGTTTGAGATTGAATATGGTGAATAGGATAGTACCCTGAGGTTTCTTGCATTCCATGGGAAAGGTAGAGATGATGTAGAGCATCACTGGTTCACATGTGAAATGATATTGTCTGTGAAGAGGATCATAAATGAGGCAACAAAGATTACGTAGTTGGAGACCATGTCCAGGGAAAAATACTTGACATGCTACATGAAGTATAAGGCCACTGTGTTAGTGGTATAAGAAAGGTCCCTAACCGATATCAATAGAGATATACTTAAGGAATTTCATAAACATAAGTCATAATCTTAGTGCATTACAGAGATTAAAGAGATTAAAGATATTAATCATAAGAAGGGAGAAACCATTTAGGATTATTGCCAACAATTCCAATTTTATTGGATAGGTTGACCTTCCAGATCGAGCACATGTAGCATAGAGAATGGTTCATTGCAGGGTTACTTCTCCATATCTGAGTTTTTCTCACCCAATAGAAGGTGACAATGCATGTAGAAGTAGTAGAATTTTCAATGTGCTTCGAGGATACGCTAAGAGGACGAGAGACAATCTTAGGGTTGGAGAAGGTCCAGTACCACCTAGCTAACTTGACGATGCAATTACAAGATACAGTAAAAGCATAAGTCATGCACAAGCACATATGGTGTACCACGTGTGAGTTTGAAGGGAATCACAAAGATGAGTGTCCTATACTTGGTATCTATGTGGAGATGGGAGATTTAAGTCCATTCCTAGTCAGGCCACAAAAATAATGGTGTGAAATTTGTAGACAATGGGGCCATGTACCATCCCATTGCCCAATGTTGGAGAAATAAAAAAAGACAAATCATACTCCATTCTCTGAATTGTGTAAGTCTGTGGGACATGATGTCAAGAACCGTCAGTCAATCTAGTTGATGTATGACCATATCCATGATGTATTCTTGATATAAAAGGAACACAAGGGTGGTGATCGTGGTGGTTTAGAGAGATGTGGATATAAAAGAGGTCCCTGAGGTGGATATGGATAGGTTCGTGGATGTGGATATGGAGGAGGGGAAGGCAAACCTCCCACTTCCTTTAACTATGTAGAGATTGACCATGCATCAAGGTTTTGTATGAAACTACACTCTTACTGGGTACTCTTACAATCCATAACATGTTACAAAGGATTTTCTCGACCTATTGAATAAGTGGGAACTGAAGAAGGAACATTGAAACATGGTACATATGAATCCATGCAGAAATAAGAAGAAGGATGAGGAAGTGGATTTAAGGTTGATAACCCATGGAGGAGAAACAATAGGAATGGACTTTGAGCATGGTGAAATATCAGGTCAAAAGTCATAGGGGAAGATAAGGAAGGTAGTGCAACCCCCTCTTAAGTTTAATGTTTCTCGGTAGAAGAAGTTTCTATGCGATGTGCAGAGAGCCCTCGAAGAAGGAAGAGAATGAGAGGAGCTACATCGCGTGACACAAAGGTCACTTTAGGAGGCACATATTCATGAATAAGTCCAATGAGAGGCATATAGGTTGTTGGAAGAGTCTCTCACTTGGGAAGAACTATAACACGTGACCTATAATTTGTTGGAGTAATATCATGTGCATGAAGAAATACAACACGCAACGTAGAGGTCATTAAAAGAAGAACGTGGACAAGAGGAGATGTGACACATTGAACAAATAGTGATTGAGGAATAGGTGCATGAGAAGATGAAACACACGCTGCATTAAGAAGCATTGCATGAGTTGGGTCATGAAGAAGACACTGAGGAGAAAGTAAGTAACATCTTCCATTGTTGTTTGAGATTGTTAAATGATCTCGATGCTATGAAACAGTTGATGCAGATGATAGAAACTTGCATGGGGGAAAAAGGGGTGAAGAGAGATATATCAACCCGAATACTATAAAGGGATATTTTCTAGGTAAATAAGCATAAGTGCACATGTGGAGAGTTCAATATGATATCTAAACTTGGTAGGTATGAAATTGATGGGTTCATGTTGGATCTGGGTTTCAACGTGAACATCATGCCAAAGAAGTCTTGGGAATTTATGGGTAAACCATGTTTGGTTTGGTCTCCCATTCAACTGTAGTTATAAAATTAGTAAAATATATACCCCATAGGCCAATTGGAACAATTTGAGGTGAATATAGAAGGGTTGAAGACAAAGGCTAATTTTGAATTCATAGAGATTATGGATAAATATGATCCCTACCCTACACTACTTGGCATTGATTGGGCATTCAATAAAAATGTGATGTTGAATTTGAAGAAGAGGAAGATGTCATTTGAGACGGAAATCCTACGCATGAATGCACCACGAGATCCTAATGAAGGGGACAAATACAATCAGCTAGTGGATGAGGATGTGCGGAGCTCAGTTATTGAACATATCTAGAAGATCATGAGGCACAAGGAAGGTTATATCAATTTCAGTATGGATGAAGAGATAAGTTGGTGGAGCGTGAATTCCTATGATATTGATTTGGACGATGCAATGGAAAGGTGGAAAAGAAAGCGTTACGAAGTCTTTATAAGGAGATCTGCATGTATCACCATTGAGGTGTGCGAGGAAGAATTTGGATCCTACCAATTTGATGGGTTGGATCCGGTGGATATGTTTATTACCTAGATGAAGTGCATTCTCGAACACCATTGGTTTCATACTCTTGGTACAATACTCATAGACATACCTACGCAATGGTGGGTAGTGCATCGAGAATTTCACTGTGAATGGGAAATCATGGAAGAGATGATGAGGGAAAAATTTAGACCATATGGAGATAATAGTCGATACACGTGTTACTGTGAAATATTATGGATATCCAAGGAGCAAAATGGAGTTCACATCTAATATTTGAACGCCCATCACGTACGACCGATAAATCACTCTATACCCTCGGTCCCCCTGTTCTCTACTTGGCCAAGTAGGGAGTCGTGTATTTGAAGGATGGAAACTACTACTCCATATATGGTAAATGAAGGAACGTTCATTATTTATATCTTCCCCAACCTCATTGAGAAAATATACGAGCTGGGCATGAGTGAAAATGAATTGGTTAATCAATGGATACTACCAAAACTGTTCAAACCCATACCAGTGCCTCCATGGAAAAAGATGATTGCTTGGGCACATATGAGAAAACGTTGTGACCCGCCAGGGGTCACCAGGAAAAAATAATCTAGGGTGGACTATTGTAGGAGTGCGCAAGAAGCATGCACAACATCGATGGAGAATAAGGAATGGCACATGTATGATTCCTTCTAAGTCATCATTATTTGGGAATGTTCAGTGACAGAAAAGACTGGTAATAATAATGATCGATATGAAAGTCAGTTACACCACGTCAAGTTCATTAAATTTTGGGAAAAGAAGGTCATTAATGTTACTGAAAGGAGGATGATTTTCCCGATTTAGAATAAATATGAAGTTAAAATTGATGGCTGGTGAAAATATTGACATTAACATGACTATGAGTACTAATCAACACCCCACACAATTGTTTTGATGGTTTGATGAAAGATGGTACCACCCAGCTCAAGGAAAGGATTGGATTTTAAATCCATGTTCGCAAAATAGCAGGTTCCATTATAGCTTCATTATCTTGAGGATGAGTGGAGTTTCCTTCCCCCTTAATTCTTCCCTGAATTCTAAAAGTTATCTTTCATGCTCATCCTAGCAAGTTGTTTCCAGATAAGTGTGCATAACATTGTTACCTATTCAACGATTGAATTCTCTTCTCCTATTGAATTCAGAACTATTCATAAAAATGGCATCCTCAAGAAAACCCTAAGCATGACCAAAGTCTAAGTCCATGAAGGAACAATCCCTTCCTAATCTCATACTACCATGCGATGTACAGTTTGAAGGGTCGATGTTTGGGAAGGTTTCTTTGATAAAATGTGTCGACTATAACATCAGGGACTCAAATAAGTTACCGAAGTTGCACCTTGATAGGTATATATAGGTTGTCCAAAAATAAGATGGTACAAAGCATTTAGTGAATTAAGAATGGATGAAACCTTTACAGAAATATAGCATTATTTCATTACTCAAGTGTCCACACTTCGTTCGTTCCCTAGCTGTTTAGGAATGCATCTATTTCCTCCTCACATGAGTGCATGGGGGGTACCTATGGTTAGATCGTCCCTATCTTATTGACGATAAAATTATGCACATGATTTATGGACTTCCCACTTCTGACAAAGATCCGACGAGTTGTCTGAAAGAAAAGGATGCAACTCGAGAGGAGGTCTATTCTAGATTTGGCACAAGTAGAAGAAAGTGAGTGGTTGTAATCCTATAAATTAATAATCCAACTATCTGGTTTACAAAACAACTACTTGTATAGAATCTCATCCAAAAGTGTCAGAAAGAGGAATGCACTCTAGGAGTGGTCCTCATAATACAATGTTATGTTAAAGGGATTCAAATGGCCCAAGGAAGCATTACTTTCTAAATGAGTTCATCATTGACTTTCTTAATGCTCATGATTGGGGAAAAGAATTAAATTATAGTTGGGTCATCCTTTTATTGGGTATGGTGTTATGGAAACCAAAACCAAGATCTGAACAAGACCTATAAGGTTCCCCCTCATTCATTTCTCGGTGGTTCCTGATTCTCTAGTATTCCAAGGATCACTTGGTCTAGGAAACAATTGACAAATACTTCAGCCAGTGGATTACAAAATTAATTGTGTCTTCCAATGAGATAGTTGGCATCCTGACATGAATTTTTGACATGTATGCTAATTATGTTGAATTTAAATGTGATTTCCTTAATGTTTTCATATCTCCCCACACAACAATAGACAATATGAAAGTCGAGCTCCCCTTCTGGATTACAAAACATGACATCTTGGTGGGTGTTGAGGAGTCTTCCAATGATTACCATCCTCCCCTCTCATAGGTTTAAGATGAGTTTAAATTTAGAACTAAGAAATCCCAAGAATGGAAGTGGGCTACAACCGCTACCCTATACCAAGACAAGGATTCCATGTCCAAGGAATGTGAGTCTCCCCTTTCAAATGAATGCAACCAGAACACCAGTGAGTAGGGAATTTACACCGAAGCTATCTGAGAAAGAAAGAGGCCTTCCAAAACTCAATTCCAACCCCTTGTTAACCTTGACACTAGCGCAGAAGATGATATTTGTCCCTCCCTACATGTGACCCAAATTTTCAAAGATGTATCAACAACCTTAGCCTAGCTGAAGGTCCGACTTGGTTTTTTTAGATGCAGAGAAAACACTACCATGAAGCCAATAGATGTTGGCTCCCCAAGTTCCAACAGAAAAACCACTAAACTGGTGAAGGATATCTATGCTCAACTGGCCAAACAACAAGCTTTCCAAAATGATATGGTGTATAAGGTGGACATGCTAGGCCAACAAATTTCTCCACCATCACTATCGTATTATCCATCCCTATAACCCCAATCCATCGAAGCTATAAGATTGAGCCAACAAAGAGTGTTGAGTTCCATCCTGCTTGCCATGACAATCCATCGAAGCTATAAGATTGAGCCAACAAAGAGTGTTGAGTTCCATCCTGCTTGCCATGATACCCTCTGATTTAGCAAGGAAAGAATTGGACCTTTCCCATGTCCCTACTACAAAGATACAGGGTTTCATCACTACTATGATCTACGAACTCAAGGAGAGGAATCAACATCTCACCTAAGAGCATACCCAAATCTGCACCCAGCTTGACCAGGAAGTCTCCAACCATGCTGAAACTAAATCTTGATTGCACCAAGAATCTAATCCATGCTAAGAGGTTGAGGCTACTCAAAAAGACCTCTAGTAATTGCATATTGTTGAGGTGGCTACGCATAAAAAAACCAAGAGTCAGTGTGGTGCCACTCTAGAAATCCACGCGGAAGTATATACTTACCTAGATGAAGCTTATGACCAAGTTTTTCCTCCCGCATAGGTCCAACCCAAGATTCCAGCACCTCAAAAACTTCAAATTATTATTGAGCGGATGCATCTCCTGGAATATTAGAATACCAAACTCCACATGTGGATTCAAGAATTAGTTCTAGAGGAGACAGAGTTGCAGAAACAGGTTGCAACCACTAAAGAAGTTGTCTAGGATGGCCTTAATAGGTGGCATGAATTTTCAAGGGTGGTAGTCTGCAGTTTCACTTTATGGAACCACTTACAAAATCCCCCATAATTAACTATTATGAATGATAGAGTGTGCAAGGACAAGGCTGAGGTCACACAAAAAAAGCGTACCCTAGTTTCATTACCTCCAAGATACCATGAAGTTACGATGAAAACTAATGCATCAAAGAAAAAAGACATCATTGCAACTTTGGATGAGTAGTAGAGTATATCATATCTCATCACTTATGTGGCTAATAAGGCCTTGATATTTTACACCCAACTAATATCTACCAACCTCTTGACTGCGAAAATGAATGCAACGGACCTGATATCGCCTCAGTTCTCAACAACCAATGTCGATGCAGTTTTTTAGCTCACCCAGGAAATCCAAGGCACCCTTAGTGAACCTGAACACCAATTCAAGGAGTTCATGAAATAACTCAAGAACACAGTTCCATATGTGGCATCAATCATTCCCTGAGGAAGTTGGCTTGAGGATAAGCCAAGTAATAGTGGTGGGGGCATGTTGGCACCCAATTGTTTAGGTGAATATTGTGTGTGCGCACAAACGAAGTTATACTCTCTCATTCCAGTTTTTTGCACACTCCAACATCTGTGTGTCAAGTAACATGAGGCATGCATGCCCGATCATTTTTTGTTAATGCGTGTTAGTTCGAGTTCTTCCAATGCATGACGGCTGTGTTTTGTGATGAACACTAGAAATGTTGGAATGTATGCATGTGACAAAATCATGCAGGACTAGCTTTCAGTTGAGCAAGTGGAGAAGACATGAAAGTGAATGAGTGCCAAAGTAGAGAAGGATATAAAAGAAAGAAACAAAAATTGAAGAAAAGTTAGTTAGTTGGCGAATTGGCAAGTTGGCAAGTTTGATAGTTATCTAGCTTGTTGGTCAATGGGTTATTGTTGTATGGGTGTTATTGACCTCACTGTAAGCATATATTTTTTAATTTCCCTGGTTGTAAATCTAAGTCTGTCACATTTACAGAGTCTAAACAAAGCACATGGAACGATGTAATGTAACAATGAGGAATTTCATAAGAGAGAAAGAATTTGTCATTATCAATGTATGAACTTCTTAATATTTTTTTGTGGTGACAAAATGACAATAATAAAGTTGTAGTAATTCTAGTCTTATGGTGTGTTACTTGTGTGTGAATGGAATGTGTGTATTGTTTTTGGTTACTTTCAATGTCTAAGTAGTTTTCAATGGATTGTTTGAATGTCCACCCAGATGAAATTTTGTCCAATTTGTCCTTCATCATCACCAACAAAAAACCAGATTGTCTCTATGATCCTCATGGCATCTCGAGTGAGACCTTCTTCAGTCTTTGGTTGAGGATTGATATATCGAAGCCTTGGGGTTTTGTTGGTCAATATCTAGACAAACCCTGGGTCTTAAACCCCCCATCATTAGGAAGGACGCACGCAAGTGCGACTGAGCCAACATTTGTTTTGTTTCATCAATTAATACCATGGAATCCTATAATTTTTCACAAATAAACCAATTTCTTCTTGGGTCTTCATCTCCTTCGTATAGTGAGAGGTGGTGGAATGCCATTTTGGTGGTTATCTAGGGTTTTGGTGGTTATGGTTGAGGCATTAATGGTCTTGAATATTTTAATTATTTTACTAGGTTCTTTGACTGAATGTACAAGAGGTTACACATACTAATAGATGATGAAATTACAGACATATATATATATATATATATATATATATATATATGAAACACTACTAGATATTAACCTATACATGCTAAAAAAAAAATCATTTTCATTATGTTAAGACGTCCAAACACTTGACATACTAATTTTTAGGTTTGTTAACTTCATTAATTTAAAAAATACATAAAACAATCTTGTTTATTTGGAAAAATATCCTTCCATTAGTATTCCTTATCTCCTACATGTATACCAATTTTAATATATTGATTCCATCATGTAGGTATCCCCTTCATGTATACCAATTTTTATATATTGATTCCATCATCTAGGTAATCAAATGTTGTACCAACACGTACATTTACATTATACTCTCCATAAAAATAAAATGTTAACGTTAGAAAAAAAATTGATATAGTTATGAATAATTTCCATATATATTGGGAAAAGTTATTCAAATTTCTAGGTTTCATATTCTTACCCAAAATATAGATCCATTATGTAGATATCTCAAAATATTTGTGCATGTCCAAAAAATTTATATTGATTCCATGCTCAATCCTAGGTATGAGATTTCTTTATAATATTATGCAGTTCCATTTCTTCGAGGTTTTTTCTCACTACCTAGAAGTGGAGATTCATCCCCCATGATGAGCATATATGCTCTTTATCTAACATGGAACTTGGATTGAAGAAACATTTGATCTTCTACTACTTGGCTTTAGGAGATTTCTGGTAGATATTATTTCCTATTTAGAGCCGCACACTTTAAGATCATCTGTAGCTTTTGAAAATCATATATATGTTGTGTTTTTATTTAGTAAAGTTTCGATGCTTGCAACTTATATTTTTGTAATATTCTCTCTTTATGTTCAGGTTGCATAGATGTGCTGTATGTAACATGGAACTTGGATTGAAGAAACATTTCATCTTCTCCTCCTTTGCTTTGGGAGGTTTGTGATAGATATTATTTCCTATTTAGAGCCTCTGACTTTAAGATCATCTGCACTTTATGAAAATCATATTTATGTTCAGGTTGCATAGATGTGCTTTATGTAACATGGAACTTGGATTGAAGAAACATTTCATTTTCTCCTCCTTCGCTTTGGGAGGTTTGTGATAGATATTATTTCCTATTTAGAACCTCGGACTTTAAGATCATCTACACCTTATGAAAATCATATATATGTTGTGTTTCTCTTTTATTATAAATTTAATTATAATAAAAATAGATATATTATACTATATCTAACTCTATTTAAAATATTTATTATATCACTAATTACATTAATAAAAATAGAAACATCAATTTATAAATTTTCATATAAAGCACTTAACCCATACTACAAATTCATTTATAAATTTCCATATAAAACACTTAACCCATACTACAAATTCATTATAATATATTACCCATTTACCTCACACTCTAAAGCTTTTCCATTTTTATTTAGTAAACTTTCGATGCGTGCAACTTATATTTTTATAATCTTCCATGTTCACGTTTCCCTTTCTCTTTATGTTATATTTTTTTAAACATCCCGTTCAATGTTACATCCTTGTATCAATTTTCTTTTTAGGTATGCTTTATGTACACATATTTGCAAAGTTGGACATTAATATCACCTATTGACAATTACCTATTGGCAGGGATGGACAGTCAGTCTGACCATCACATGCTCTGAATACGATAGACTCTGAGCTGAATTTGCTTAAACACCTTGACCATCCCATGCTCTGAATATGATAGACTATCAGCTGAATTTGCTTAAACACCTTTGTATC
>SNQJ01S0003655.1:57885-71333 GCA_010110895.2 Picea sitchensis | reverse complement strand
AAAAAAAAAAAAAAAAAAAAATGACAACTGTCTTGATGATAGCGGTTTTACTATTTAACATAGACAGTGAACGTTAAATAGATACAAGGTACACCTGTTGGTAAATAAAATATAGGGATTTTAAAATTTGATTTATGTACAATTGTGGTTAAATAAAATATAATACATGACGTTGTGAAAAGATGATGTATATTAAGTTTAAAACAGATCCAATCATTCCATAAGGCGTAGCGCTGACACAGTCGGGTACGCGATATTGTCGTTCATTCAAACAATTTTGAATTCTTAAATATATGAAACCTCACAGTTCCATACTATCACAGCCGCTAACTTCTTGTTGGTGAACACAGAAAGGTTTACCGCTGGTAAAATATGAAAGGTAAAATATGAAAGGATTGATTGTAATTATGTCGTTGTCGTATATAAATGTAAATTTAATACTGTAAAATGATAAAATGTTAATAGTGGAGTAAATTTGTAATTTTAATTAAGTTTATTAATCATTTGAATATGGCAATTAGATGGTCAGAAAATAATGTTTAAGTAAATATTAAAAACGCTAAAAAATTATTAACATGATATCTTTTTCATTAATTTAGAAAGACGACTAAGAATATACTAGAATCTTCAATTAATAACCATACAAAGATGATTAAATGTGACTACTATCAATAGGTATAAGCTTTTTGGCGGAATTAACCTAATAACCTACTGTAAAAAAAAATTAGGTTTAATGGTGGACATGGATGACGCTGGACATTTTTCAGGAGAGAATATATATCCCAAGGCAGTTGAAGAGGACCGCATTACTTGCCCGAAATCCATCATTCACTAAACGTATCTTGTCTGTAATGGCTAAAGAGAGCAAGTAGCTGTGAAGCTCTTTTTTTCGTTTTCTGCCTACATCCAAGATGAATCAATACCAGAAGTTTCTGAAACGAGCCTTCTTGAATAGCCTCTAACGCTACAGAAGGGCTGTCCGAGTACCGGCAAAGTGTCCATAAAATCGACACGGCAAATTCTGTTGCCAATTCCGAAACTCGCAGAATTTTCTCCGAAATAACAGGCACGGTAAAAGCATGGTCATATGCAGTGGATCGACCCTGGGCACACTTGCAAAGCTGATCCAGCGCACCCAAACTCTTTTCGCAAACGCTTCTGTCTGCCTGAGGAAGTATCTCCAACAAAAGAGCAATAGCCCCGCCCTCTACCAGCTTCTCTCTGATAATTTCGTCTGCGGCTATGTAGTAGATGGTGGTAATTGTAGCCGCCTTCGCAGGTGTAAAAGTGAACGGCTCATCATTTCTGAGCAACTGAACCAATCCCTCTGCAAATCCCTCGGTTGCTCGCAGCTTTTCCGGGCACAGAGGGTCTGCAGCTACCATATCTTGGAGGATCAAAATTGCATTCGTTTTTCCCTCGGGACTTCCCTCTACAAGAATCTGCGTTATGCAAAGAAGAGCCTCAGAAGAACTAGTAATCAATCGGCAGGTCTCTTCATCTACATGGCTAATCATTACCAGTGTTCCCAAGGCTTCCTCGCATACTTCCACAGACTCTTTCAACTTCTTCAATGCCCCTTTACACTGACCAAAAAGTACGGACACTGCCAGCTTGATGGAGGCAATGCCTTCTCTCTTTGTGTAACGTTGCTTGCCCAAAGCCGCTTTAAGCTTCTGCATGGCTTGTTTCAACTTCGGTCCAGTCTTGGACGAATTAACCTCTGCTAAAATGATATCGATGGCCTGAGTGGAATCGAGCATTCTTTCTACAGATCTGCTCGCAGGATTTCCCTGCTGCACGCACCAATGTTGAATACATCGGCGCAACAGGTGGTTCGGGATCAGTTCCCCATTGTCACGAAGGACCTTATTGGTGACAGGGCATTTAATATTGTTGCGTGAAGAAGAGCATCGGCTCAGCCAGGCCTCAATGCTATGACGATCATAGGTGATGCCGGTAGACAAAACAACAGGGTCCTTCATCAAATCCAGGGATATCGGGCATCTGAACTGCTCAGGCACCTCGGCCTCCTTAATCTCACCCATACTACTTTACCAAATTCTGATATTTCTTCTTCTTGTATTTCTCCTCGGCTCCTTAATCTCTCGGCTCCTAGCTGTATGTCTTCTATTGAGCTAGGCTCCGAACGAATAATTATATAAGAGACATGGGAAAGGAGAAAAGAGGGTTTATGAATTTGACCTTCAGGAAACGATCTGCAGAAAAACGTAGAGACTACGCCTCTGTAAAAATGGTATCAGCACGTCCATTTCAGAAGAGAGCTTGTGGAAGAGGGCAGGCTTGGCAGTAATGAAAATACGGAATGTTGCAGAGCATAGACTCAGTGTGCATGACCTACATGCCTTATCGTGACATCAGTCAAACTCCATTTCCGGAATATCGCGTTTCAGCGGGATTCCAATTTCTAACATTGTCACGGTTGAAAGACAAAAGCAAGGTCAGAAGTCCAAAAGCGATTCCAATTTACTAACATCGTCGCGTAATGACAAAACCCGTGTCAAAGTGATTTACAATTAGTTAACGGAAGTAGGATTTCCACACGGTTGCAGTTCCGCGAAGGAGAATTCTCTGACATCATATGGGTTGTGTGAAGAATTCGATGATAAAAGCATGATCGACTTATACCGTCAAAGTTTTTTTTGGGACACTCAATATGACGTACATCAACCTCTAATGGTCAAAAGATTGTTGATTGGTGCATCGAATATACGATAAGGTGAAAATTCTATATGCATGTAGGCCAAATTTCCATGTAGCCAGTGAAGTATACCTATGAATATGTGGACACAATTAATCACCTTTTGATCATAAATTTCAATCGATGAAACATTAATCACCTTTTAATCTAAAATTCTAATCTGATGGCTAACAATTGAAGATGTTGTCATATTCTTAGTCGTCCTCCCAAATCAATGAATGTGATTTAAGCTTCATAACTTCCTTGTATTTTTGAATGTATCCGTTACCCTATTTACTTTTTAACATTTACCTAATCATATTAAAAAATTACTGTAGCACCATATGATTGCCACGTTTAAATGATTAACTTCTAGATTTCCTCAGCTCTCACGTTTCATATTGAATCGCGACCCATGAACATTTCATTTTCTGCATGAGCGTTTCATTTTCTACTATCGTGTTTCATATTGGATCGTCGACCCATGAGCATTTCATTTTTTGTGATTTACAGATGGATTAGTAACTAACTCGAAAAGTTGCATGTAGTGTAATCTTGGACGCCTTTCTGCGAATTAATTTATGGTCGATTGATGTAGTGTAATGCTGGACGCCTTTCCACTTACCAGCGGTAAGCCTTTCTGCAAATTAATTTATGGTCGATTGATGTAGTGTAATGTTGGACTCCTCAAGGAAATCGATAAGTTGCATGTCTTGTATTGTTGGACGCCTCAAGGCAACCCCAACCCCTTTCTTTAGAGGAAAGTTTAATCTGTACAGGCGGCCCTGCTTGGGTATTCTCGACACACTATATCATTCACGGTGAACCATCATAGGATTCAGTTTTGGAAAAAGAATTGTTATATCATATTATATCTGTATATGTTATATCATGTCTGTATATATTTTTTCATATTGGTTCTTGTTTCTTTTTACCTAAAAGCTTTTTGGTTTTAATTTCGCAGGTAACATGCAACCGAGGCAGCCTCCTAAGGGTTTCCGAGATCATATGAAGCATTAATAAGTACCCCGGGCCTCTCAGCGAGAAGCAAGTCGAATGGACGTCATCGTGGGGTTATATGTTTTTCAATATTTTCTGGGATAATTTTTTTGAGGTTAGGATTATTGTTTAGGATTACTATTAGGGTTGTCACAATTTTAGTAGCCGGTTTTTTTCTTCACCTTTTGGGCATTAGGTTTACCTTTAGGGTTAGGTTTTGGCACTATGCACCACATTGTCACTAGAGCATTGGATCCCTATTACTATAAAAATAGTATCCTTTTTGTATTATCCAGGGACAATACTATTGCTCAGTCAGTTTGGAGTACCAAATAGAATTATAACATTTTTTTCCAAATCTGATCCTTACACCAACTTTAACCAGAGGCAATGGTACAACACTATTTTTATGACTAAGTTTTTATTATTTTTGGTCTATCTTATCTCGAAGTGAAGCCCTGTGTTTAAAAAAAAAAATGAGAACTCTCTATAACACCTTATCCTCTTTCAATGCTRAAGAAAACTTATGCAAAGTTGTTCTTACCTTTACAAATAGAATGCGGACTGCTTGAAACCTTCATATTCTTCARTCATTTCATAGTTTCATCTTACTAGCCATAAGTCWTTCGGCGTTCACCAGCAGCGATTTAGCGACTGTGCTAGTGCAATAATAATGGGTATTTTTCATCAACTTAACTACTTAAATCTTCAAATCCAATAATTTATTGTGAGATTTCAAGTAAAAAAAGTCAAAAAGTAGAATGCCTAAGGGTAAGTGCAAGCTAATGATGGTCTCTCATGAAACGTTAGTGGAAATTCAAACCTCAAAAACAACATATGTTAACTTGGAGGGATTATTCAAGGTACTTTTATAATGAATTTGAATATGGTGTAAGAAAATGAAACTTAGAAAATTGAACTAACTTTCTGAATATACAACTTTTACATCGACCACAATAACCTCCACGATATCTACCTTTAACTTGGTAACTTATGTCATCTATTCTTCTTGGGTAGCCTTAATTTTACTATGTTTTCTATGTATTATACATTATTTAATAATTAGGTTTATTTTGCATTGTGTTAGTATTTTGTGATGTTGTGTGTAGATTCTTCACATATGGCACACCATTTAGGTTTGGCATTTTTTAAATTATGAATGAAATATTTTTTTTGTACGGTTTGTTATGATTTGTCAAATTTCATAATAATATCTAATTTGGACTATTTTAACATTAGTATATTTGCCATTTAATTTCCAATGTTTACAATAATATTTTGTATGCCCTTCATTCACAACAAAAGTGCACCACAATTCACTTCTTGTTAGGGAAATATCTTACGATAAATTTGCATCATTTCAAGATTTTATTAAACTTTATTATCTAATCGAGGTGTAGTCCAGTCATCATTAGATTCAATCTACTAGAATTTTTTAAGGACATGTTCATAGGTCTATATCTCATGCATTCTTAGTCATCATTAGATTCAATCTACTAGAATTTTTTAAGGACATGTTCATAGGTCTATATCTCATGCATTCTTAGTCATCATCAGTTTCAATCTACTAGAATTTTTTAAGGACATGTTCATAGGTCTATATCTCATGCATTCTTAGTGGTGCCATAATTATTTGGAGAAATCATGAAAGAAACCATTGAATAAGTAATTATTTATTAGTAGTGCATTGAATAAGTAATTATTTATCAGTAGTATATGGAATCTATCTATGGAGATCCTTAGATAATTTGTCATATTCTCATATCGACTCACCCATCAATTGTTTGATTTTTTGAGATACCAAATGTTTATTATATCTTGTCCTAAAAAAGAGAAAAAAAAATCTCTTAATTTCTTCTTTTATTTTGTTTAGTTGTTAGTGAAGTTCATGAACCAAGTTAAGACGATTTTTATTAATGCCTTAGAAAATTGTGTTATTTTTTATTGGCACCCAAAGTTTTGGGTAAATATCTCACACATGTAGAAATGAAGTTGTCCATGCCCATTCCATTTTTTCTTTCACTCGAGCAGCTGCGTGAGGGGAACGGGAGGCACATGTGCCATATCAATTTTTTTTAATTTGCACCAGTTCATGTTCTGCAAATGAGTGTTGGTCCGAGTTTTATGATGTGCACTAGAAATCAAGAAGAGAACACATGCATGTCGAAATAAAGAAAAGAATATTCAAGAAATATTCTTGAATTATTACTGCAGAAAGCATGAGCGATTGTCACGATTCCAAAGAGGCAACGTGGAATGCATGTGGGTGATATAAGCATGAAGGAGTGGCTATTATTTGAGTAAGTGGATAACAAATTAAAGTGACTGGGCACCATAGCATAGAAGGATATAAATGGAAACAATGAAAACAAAAACATATTTAGTTAGTTGGCCAGTTGACAAATTGGTTAGTTACCTAGCTTGTTTTTCAATGGGTGGTTGTTGTATGGGTACTATTGATCTTGATCCAAGCATATAATTGGTAATGTCCATGGTTGTAAGTATGATTCTATCAAACTTACATAGTCTAGACTAATTGCATGGCACGATGTAATGTAACAATGAGGAATTGCATAAGACAAAAAAACTTTATTGTTGTCAATGTATGAATTGATAAAAGTATGTTTGTGGTGAGAAAATGAAGATAAAAAAAATATAGAAATTATGGTCTTATGGTGTGTTACATATATGTCAATGGAATGTGTCTGTTGTTGTTTCTTACTATCAACAGTTAAGTAGTGTTCAATGGATTGTATGAATTTCCACCCATATGAAATTGTGTCCAATTAGTCCTTCATCATCATCGACATAAGACCATATGGTCTTTGTGGTACTCATGGTGTCTCGAGTGAGACCTTATATAGTCTTTTGGATGAGGATTAATATGAGTATTCCTTGAGTTTTTTGTTATTCAATCTTTGTAAAAACCCTGAGTCTTAAACCCCCTAGCATTATGAAGGATGTGTGAAAGTGAGAATGAGCCAACAAATGTTTATGTTACTCAGACCTGAAAGTATTGTATTGAATGATGAAGGAATAGAATGAGGTGGTATCCATCTCTAGAGGGAACTCAAGATTGGTCGACTACAAAGGAACATGAGTTTTCTCAGAGGAAGACTAAAGGTTTGAACGTCATCGTGGAACGATGGTAAGATAGGTATATCTACACTGATATGCATGAAATTGTCGTTGCTGAATTTTGTTGTCTATTGTATGAATGGATGAAAAGATAGAATACCACTAATACTACTTTGAGGACACTAGATATGATAGTTTAGAATCAAGTCATGGTTTCTAGGTTGAAGGTATTGGATAACAAGTAGACCTGGGCCATTAATTTTTGGTTTTCTCAAGCGAAGGAGGGGTATATAATTAATTTTTTTGTGGAGTACACTAATTCTTTTAGTGAAGATGAAAGGAAGTTCATGGAAGTTCCTATAAGAAGGTTGTTGGAAGAAATCCCACTTTGGATAAAGATGATATTCGTGGAGAAAGGGTTGATGCACATGGATTCCAACAGGGTGACTAAGTAGACTTCCCTAGCACTAGGGGGGGTGAAAAGATGGGGGGAAAGTGAAAGAGGTGATGGACCCATTAAGGAGGATCTAGAATTTCTTAGAATGAGGTCAGGAATAGGATGGAACTAGAAGAGTAGAGGAGAGAAATATCCAAGAGATACCCAAGAGGAGTTGAGTCAAGAAGGAAAGAGGAACAAAGAAGTGGGGGGACATTAGCAAGGGGTGTGTGATGAGGGATCAGGACTAGGATGAAGAGTAAGGAGACCTTACCAGGAGGACGTGTGGAAGAGTGTGTTATGACAGAGAGTAGAATAGATGAAGATAGGCATGTGAAGAGGTATGATGTTGAAAGTAAGGTATCTACTGAAGATATTGGTAGTAGTGTTATAAGGGGCCCGAAAAATGAAGTCCAAACCCCTTGTCCTTTTCATAGTGCCACAAATTTCGAGGAAGATGAACTGAAAAGCAGAGGTGCAGAAGAAGGAGAGGAAGATAAAGGATCCCCTAGTGGTGGGGGAGAAGAATTGGAAATAGTGGATGGTCTTGCACAACTACAGGCAGGAAACTCTCTGTGTCACCTCACAAGAAATGTTAGAAGAAGATGGAGTTAATCCCTCTTTGAACCAACCCCCTTGTGCATTTGTAATCAAGAATAAAGAACAATAGATAGTGAGGTGATTGAACAAGGAGAAAGAAATAAGAGAAGCAACAAGTGAGGAAGAATAAAAATTCAATGCTACTTCACTAGTAAGAGCATCGGTAGTGATATACCTGACACACAATAGTCAAGTAGGAGCACATAGTTTGATATTCAATATGGTGAATAGGATAGTACCCTGAGGTTTCCTACATTCCATGGGATAGGTAGAGATGATGAAGACCATCATTGGTTCACATGTGAAATGATATTGTTTGTGAATAGGATCATAGATGAGGCAACAACGATTACGTAGTTGGATACCATGTCCAGGGACAAATCCTTGATGTGCTACATGAAGTGTAAGGCCACTATGTCGGTGGTATGGGAAAGGTCCCTAAACGATATAAAGATATATCTACTTAAGGAATTTCATAAAGATAAGTCGTAATCTTAGTGCATTACAGAGATTAAAGAGATTAATCATAAGCAGAGAGAAACCATTTTGGATTATTACCAAAAATTCCAATTTTATTGGATAGGTTGACCTTCCAAATCGAGGACATGCAGCATAGAGAATGGTTCATTTGAGGGTTACTTCCCCATATTTGAGTCTTTCTCAGCCAGTAGAAGGTGACGAGGCATGTAGAAGTAGTAGAATTTGAAATGTGCTTGGAGGATACCCTAAGAGGAGGAGAGACAACAGTAGGGTTGCAGAAGGTCAAGTCCCACCTGACTAACTTGACGATGCAATTATAATATACAATAAAATAAGAAGTTGTACATTAGCACATATGGTGTACCACCTGTGAGTTTGAAGGGAATCACAGAGATGAGTGTCCTATACTTGGTATCTATGTGGCGATGGGAGAGTTAATTCCATTCCTATTCAGGCCATAGAAAGAATGGTTTGAAATTTGTAGACAATGGGGCCATGTACCACCCCACTATCCAATGTTGGAGAAATAACAAAAGACAAATCATACTCCATTCTCTAAATTGTGTAAGTTCATGGGACATGATGTCAACAACTGTTAGTCAATATAGTTGATGTAAGACCATATCCATGATGTATTTTGGATATAAGAGGAACATAAGGGTGGTGAATGTGGTGGTGTGGAAAGAGGTAGATATCAAAGAGCTCCCTGAGGTGGATATGAACAAGGTCGTGGATGCGGATATGGAGGAGGGGGAGGAAAAACTCCCACTTCCTTTAACTATGGAGAGATTGACCATGTGTCAAGGTTTTGTATGAAACTACACTCTCAGTGGGTACTATTACAACCCATAACATGTTACAAAGGATTTTATCGACCTGTTGAAGAAGTGGGAAGTGAAGAAGGAGCATTGCAACATGGTGCAAATGAAGCCATGCAGAAATAAGAAGAAGGATGAGGAAGTTGATGTACGGGTGATAACCTGTGGAGGATAAAAGATGGGAATGGACTTTGAGCATCATGAAATATCAAATCAAAGATCATAGGGGAATATAATGAAGGTGGTGCAACCCCCTCCTAATTTTAATGTTACTCGGTAGAAGAAGTTTATATGTGATGTGCAGAGGTCCCTCGAAGAAGGAACAAAACAAGAGGAGCTACAATGCATGACACAAAGGTCGCTTTAGAAGGCGTAGATTCATGAATAATTCCAACGAGCGGCATAGAGGTTGTTGGAAGAGTCTCATTCTCGGGAATAACTGTAACACGTGACCTAGATGTTGTTGGATGAAGCTCATGTGAATGAAGAAATACAACACGCAACGGGTAGGTCATTAGAAGAAGAGATCAAACAAGAGGAGGTGTGACACAATGAACAAATAGTGATTGAGTAATAGGTGCATGAGAAGTTGAAACAAATAGTGCATGAATAATCACTACGTGAGTTGGGTCACGAAGCAAACACTGAGGAGAAAGTACATAACTTGTTCCATTGTTGTTTGAGACTGTTAAATGATCTTGATGCTGTGAAAAAGTTGATGTAGATGATAGCAACATGCATGGGGGAACAAGGGATGGAGAGAGATATATCAATCCCCCTACTAGAAAGGGATTTGTTTTAGGCCAATAAGAATAAGCGCACAAGTTGAGAGTTCAAGATGATATCTAAACTTGGTAGGTATGAAATTGATGGGTTCATGTTGGATCTAGGTTTCAACGTGAACATCATGCGGAAGGATTCTTGGGAATTTATTAGTAAACCATGTTTGGTTTGGTCTCCCATCCAACTGTAGTTGGAAATTTAGTAAAATATATAGCCCATAGGTCGATTGGAATAATTTGAGGTGAATATAGAAGGGGTGAAGACGAAGGGTAATTTTGAATTCATAGAGATTATGGATGACTATGATCCCTACCCTGCACTACTTGGCATTCATTGGGCCTTAGATAAAAATGTGATGTTGAATTTGAAGAAGAGGAATATGTCATTTTATATAGAAACCCTACACATGATCTCACCACGAGATCTTAATTAAGGGGAAAAATACAATCAGCTAGTGGATGAGGATGTGTGGATCTCAATTATTGTAAATATCTAGAAGATCATGAGGCACAGGGAAGATTATATCAATTTCAGTATCGATGGAGAGATAATTTGTTGGAGCATGAATTCTTATGATATTGATTTGGACGATGCAATGGAAAGTTGGAAAAGAAAGCATTATAAAGTATTGATAAGGATATCTGCATGTATCACCACTTAGGTGTGTGAGGAAGAATTTGGATCCTACCAGTTTGATCGGTTGGATTGGATGGATATGTATATTACCTAGAGGCATCGCATTCTCGAACACCATTGGGTTCATTCTCTTGGTACAATACTCATAGGGATACCTACGCAATGGTGGGTAGTGCATCAAGAACTTCACCTTCAATGGGAAATCATGGAAGAGATGATGAGCGAAAGATTTATATCGAATGTAGATAATAGTCGATACATGTGCTCTTGTGAAAGATTATGTATATCCAAGGTGTGGCATGGAATTAAAATCTAATATATGAAGGTCCAGCGCATGCGACCGAGATATCACTGTATACTTTTGGTTGCCCGGTTCTCTACTGGGCCAAGTAGGGAGTTGCGTATGCAAAGGATGGAAGCGACTACTCCATCTATGGTAAATGAAGGAACAGTCATTATTTATATATTCCGCAACTTCATTGAGAAAACATATGAGTTGGTCATGAGTGAAAATGAACTGGTTAATCAATGGATACTACCAAAACTGGTCAATCCCAGACTAGTGCCTCCATGGAAAAAGTTGTATGCTTGGCCACATATGAGAAAATTTTGTGACCCGCAAGGGGTTACCGAGAAAAAATAATCTAGGGTGCACTATTGTAGGGGTGCACAAGAAGAATGCACAACTCTAATGGAGAATAAGGAATAGCACATGTACGATTCCTTCTAAGTCATCATTATTTGGGAATGTTTAGCGGCATGCAAGATTGGTAAGAATAACGGTCGATATAATAGTCAGTTACACCACGTCAAGTTCATTAAATTTTGGGAAAATCAGGTCATAAATATTACTAAAAGGAGGATGATTTTCCTGATTTAGAAGAAAGATGAAGTTAAAATTGATGGGTGGTGGAAATATTGACATTAACATCACTGTGAGTACTAATCAGCGTCCAACACAATTTTTTTTACGGTTTGGTGAAAGATGGTACCGACCAGCTCAAGGAAAGGATTGGATTGTAACTCCATGTTCGCAAAATAGTAGGTGCCATTATAGCTTCATTATATTGAGGATGAGTGGAGGTTCCTTCACACTTAATTCTTCCTTGAATTCCAAAATTCCTCTTTCATGCTCATCCTAGCAAGGTGTTGGCAGATAAGTGTGCATAACATTGTTACCTATTCAATGAATGAATCCTCTTCTCCTATTGAATTCAGAATTGGTCATAAAAATGGAATCCTCAATTAAACCCCAAGCATAACCAAAGTCTAAGTCGATGAAGGAACAATCCCTTCCTAATCTCATACTACCATGCGGTGTACAATTTGAAGGGTCGATGTTTGGGAAGGTTTCTTTGCTAAAATGTGTCAAATATAACATCAGGGACTCAAATCAGTTCCAAAAGATGCACCTTGATAGGTATATTGAGGTTTTCCAAAAATTAGATGGTACAAAGCGTTTAGTGACTCAAGAAATGACGAAACCTTTACAAAAATATAACATTATTTCATTACTCAAGTGTCCACACTTCGGTCGTTCCCTCGTAGTTCAGGAATGCATCCATTTCCTCCTCACATGAGTGCATGGGGGGTACCTATGGTTAGATCGTCCCTAACTTATTGACGATAAAATTATGCACAATATTTCTAGGCTTCCCACTTCTGACAAAGATCCAACGGATTGTCTCAAAGAAAAGGATGTAGCTCAGGAGGAGGTATATTCTAGATTTGGCACAAGTAGAAGAAAGAGAGTGGTTGTAATCTTATAAATTAATAATCCAAATATTTGGTTTACATGGCATCTACTTGCATACAAGCTCCTCTGAAAGTGTCGGAAAGAGGAATGCACTCTACAAGTGGTCCTCATAATAGAATGTTATGTTGAAGGGATTCAAATGGCCTGGGTGCAATACTTTCTATATGAGTTCATCATTGACTTTCTTAATCTTAGGATTAGGTAAAATAATTTAATTATATTTGGATCATCCTTTTATTGGGTATGGTGTTATGGAAACCAAAACCAAGATTTGAAGAAGACCTAGAAGGTTCCCCCTCGTTCATTTCTCTGTGGTTCCTGATTATCTAATATTCCAAAGATCTCGTGGTCTAGGAAACATTTAACAAATACTTTTTCCTGTGTCTTACAAAATTAATTGTGTCTTCCAATGAGATGGTTGACATCCTGACCCAAATTTTTGACATGTATGCTAATTATCTTGAATTTAAATGTGATTTCCATAATGTTTTCATATCTCCCCACACAACAATAGACAAGACGGAAGTTGAGCTCCCCTTTTAGATTACAGAACATGGCATCTTGGTGGGTGTTGAGGACTGGTACAATGATTACCATCCTCCTTCATCGTAGGTTTAATATGAGTTGAAGTCAGAACTAAGAAATCCCAGGAATAGAAGTGGGCTACGGCCGCTACCCTATACCAAGACAAGGCTTCCATTTCCAAGGAATGTGAGTCTCCACTTTCAAATTAATGCAAGCACAATTCTAGTGAGTATGGAATAGACACCGAAGCTATCTGAGAAAGAAAGAGGCCTTCCAAAACTCAAGTCCAACCCCTTATTAACCTTGACATTAGCGCAGAAGATGATAGTTGTCCCTCCCTGCATGTGACCCCAATTTTCAAAGAGGTCTCAACAAATTTAGCTTGGATGAAGGTCCTACTTGGTTTGTTTAAATGTACACAAACCACTACCATGAAGCCAATAGATGTTCGCTCCCCAAGTTCCAATAGAAAAATCACTAAACTAGTGAAGGAGCTATGTGCTCAATTGGCCAAACAACAAGCTTTCCAAAATGATATGGTGTATAAGGTGGACACAATATCCCAACAAATTTCCCTACCATCACCACCATATTATCTTCTTCTATAACCCCAATCCATCGAATCTATAAGATTGA
>SNQJ01S0003655.1:31384-42347 GCA_010110895.2 Picea sitchensis | reverse complement strand
TACCCAAGACCTGATAGGTGGTGGCAAAGTCTGGATCTTGCTGATAAAGTTGGGGCCACTTAGATACCTCATGTCCACAATAATAAAGCATAGTGGTGAGTGCAGCCATGGGAGGTTGATTGAGGCAGTCAACGACACTATTTGTGCTCCCTATCTTATACTTGATGTTGAGATAGAAGTGTTACAGGTAGGTGGACCACTTCTGATGGCATTCGTTTTGAAACTTCCCCTGTCTCTGTATGAATTATAGAGGCTTATGATCAATGTGGAAAATCGTCTCCTTTCCCATAATGTAATGTTTCCATTGACGACAGGATTGTACAATGGAATACATTTCCTTGTCATAGGTGGAGTATTTCTAGACAGTATCTGAGAGTCTCTCACTATGGTATGCCACCAGATGATTGTGTTTAGTGAGAACTGTGCCTACAACATAGTCATATGCATCAGTCTCAATCTCGAATGGTTGTTTCAAATTAAGTGACGAGAAAGGAGAGTACTAGAGCTGAGTACAAGCAATAATTCATATCATCAAATGATTTTTGTTGTTCCTTCCCCCACACCAAATTTACCCTACCACCTCCATTAGTCACATGGTTGAGGGCCCATGCAATATGGGAGAATCCCAACACGAATCGTTGGTAGAAGTTGGCCAATCCCAAGAAGCTCTGAAGATCAATTAGTGTGGTCGGGGATAGCCAGTCACAAATGACTTGGATCTTAGTGGTATCAACATGTACCCCATGATCATCAACAATGTAGCCCAAGTATTGGACCTTTTTCATTCCAAAGGAACATTTTTCCAAGTTGGCATATAGCTTTCGCTGCCGCAGAGTGATCAAAACCTGTCGAATATGCCGCATGTGCTCCTCCCAAGTTCTATTGAATATGAAGATGTCATCCAAATATACAACTACCAAATAGTTGGTGAATGGTCTCAATACATCATCCATCAACCCCATAAAATTGGTTGGTGCATTTGTTAAGCTAAAGGGCATGACCAATCATTCGAAGAGACCTTATTTATATTTTAAATTTGTCTTCCATACACTAGTTCGTTCAATGGGAACTTGGTCATATCCATACTTTCGGTCAATCTTGTTGATGAACTTTTCCCCTTTGAGTTGGTCAAGAAGGTCATAAATCCTGGGAATTGGGTACCAGTTTCTGAATGTGATTTTTTTTAATGAGCTATAATCAATGTAGATTTTCCAGGTCCCATCCTTCTTCTGAACCAGTACAATAGGTATTTCACAAGGGGATGAATTGGGTCTTATGTTCCCCTTTTGAATAATCTCTTGAATCTGACGCTTGGTTTCGACATTTTCCATCAGCGAGCGATGATAGACTAGTCCATTAGGAAGAGGTGCATTGGGGGTTATATCAATTGGGTGCTTGAATTAGCAGTGCGTTAATACCCTGGTGGGTGAGGAGAAGATGTCTCTGTACTCTTCCATGATCCCATCCACTTGCTTCTGCTGCAAAGAGAGGCTCTGTGTAGAGGCCACAGATGTGGTGGCAACCTTCTTCTTACTGTGAGCACGAATCACAAAGAAGACGAACTTCTCAATCTATGAAATGACCTTACTGCATTGTTTATAAGATATTAAAGAAATAACGGTAGGCAACGCTACCTATTGTATCATGTACAATTGTCTACCCAAAGTAATAATAACACTGCAGGGTCTAGACTCATACAAAACATGATGCTTCCACAAATATGGTTGTCTTAAAAGAACATCACAAAGTTCAAGGAGATAAATATCACACTTACCTCATCTTTGAAAGTATTGATGTTGTAGGCCAGACGAAAATGTTGGATGACATGAAGATCTCTTCCTTGGTGAAGCTAGCTGATGGTGTAGGGTTTTGGGTGCGGTGTCGTCAGCTGGTCTAGTCAATTGACGACCTCTATTGAGATCAAGTTCTTCTGACTGCCGCTATCGACAATGAAATGAAGCGAAGCCCCCTTTACCCGCATCTGTGAGTGAAAGAGGCATTCCCCTTCCTCTTGTTCTTATGGCTCGCTTGGATGGAATTTAGTGGTAGCGATAGTGGCACTGGGTTGAACATCGATAATATGCTTCCCTCCTTCTAGATTTGATTCAGAATCAGAATCAACCTCTGACTCAAAAGCCGTCAGCTAGGCCACGAGTGACTACTTGGAGCAACATTCTTCAATTTTGTGCCAAGGGATTTTATGGTATTCACACCATTTTCCCGTGTCCTTCTTCATCTTCTCATTGCCCTGCTTGTGTTGCATATTCAACTATTTGTACTGAGAGTGGCCATCTTTTCTATGTCCTATGCTATGTGGGTTGAAGTCGCTTGGTAGAAAACCTACATTATCTTAGGGTGTAGATATTTGGAATAGGTTGAAAGGATAACTTTCCAAAGCTATCAAACAAACTTTATCATCTTGCGATAGGGAGAGTAAATCCAATTTTCGTATAAGCATAGCTGGGACCCCCCTCTCACACAAGGGTTATGCATGAGAATGCTTTTGAGAGGACCAAAGATATTATCCCTTCGAGGTTTAACCGTTTGTAGTAGTAAGATCGTATATTGGGGGTTCTTATTGAGGTCCAACTGTCTTCATTTGGTCTCGATGCTTCGTGAATTATGAATTCGTTCGGGGTCCTCTGGAGTTCTACTGGTCCACTTGTCTTCAATTCTCTTGAAGGATTTCAGACTTGTTATCCTGCCCATACGTTCGGAATGGACGGTCTACTGTACCCACCTAGAGGCTAACTATGAATTTTCTACCTTAGTAGCCACAATATTTAGGGTCTTTACACAAGGTGATGGTTAAGGGAAGTCTTCACTGTATCTGGAACAGACGTTGGTCAAACTCACTCGGGCTCCTTGGAGGTTAAATCTATGATTATTGTGTGGAATCTTGCACCAAGGTGTAAGTCCATTAAGCAGGTCTCCAGTGTAACTGATCCACCCGCTCTATCCCAACCCCTTCTTATATTGATCTTGCGATGTTGGATTTCATCACCAATTAGTGGTTTCATTGTGGGAAGGTTTGTTTGATTATTTGTAGAGTGTGTTGTTTGCTTTCCTTAGTGGACCTTACGTCAAGTCAGTGTCAATGGAATCAACTCCTGGGAGTACCAATGGAGGAACCCATTTTCCCAGGGAACCTTTTGCCTTTCCTTCTTTCGGAAATGTTTGTCCTTCGTGCATTGCCACACTGAGCCTTCTGAGACTGACGATCGGATTGTTGGTTTCCATTTGTTCCCCAATCCATTGATCTCGAATCTTCCCAGTGATTACAATGCACATAGTGCTTTATATGTAATCACACCACCCATACATCAACCTCATGTTGAATTTTCACCTTCTTCACCCATTAAGTCTCCTTCCCTTTCTCCTTCTTCTCCTAGTGAAATCTATAAAGCAAGTAGCTAGGTTGATAAGAAGAAGAAGAAACAGAAAGAGAAGAAGAAGAAGAACCTGAAAATGACCAAGCCTCCAACCACATCAGATGTTGTATCCAATCAACCAGCTACTGTTAATCGTACTAGGAGTGTTGATGAGGTCGATAAGACTACACAAATTAATCTGAAACCTAAATTCCATTGCAGTCTTTGTAAGGGTGACCACTTTCTGAGGGTGATGTTGTCGATCCCTACTGGACATGCTAGTGATGCCCCATCAACTAGTGACGTTAAGGTTGGTAAGAAGAAGAAAATTGTAAAATTTCCTTACATGTCAAGCGAAGGTTATCATTACTCTCACCTTTTCCCTCGTATGGACGAGGCTTCTTCTCTTTTGGAAAAGATTCAACTTCCAACTAGTTATCATAATATTTCTCCCAAACCATCGTTAATTGATGGACTGGTCAATCTGGTTCAATCCCCTGTCAGTCCATTTGATCAGGTGGTCAATCTAGTTTCATCCTCAGTTGAACCACTAACCAAAGTATCTGATCTAGTTCTGTCATTGGTCAGCCCCACTCTTCATATAAAGAGTGAACCCAAAGTGGTCGATCCAATCCTGTCATCGATCGATCCCACTCTTCCTCTGAAGAGTGCCAAATGGGTCGATTCAATTCCTTCATCAGTCAATCCCACTCCTCCTTTGAAGAGTGAAACCAAAGTGGTCAATCTAGTTCTATTATCAGTCGGTCCTACTCCTCCCTTGAAGAGTAAAACCAAAGTGGTTGATCTGATTCCACCACCATTCAATCCCACTCCTCATTCAAAGAGTGAGGATGTCGCTTAGGTCTACCTCCTTAATATTGATTCACCCGTACAAGGGGTCACTCCTCCCGTCTCGATGGAGCCCCTTTCAAGAAATCGGATGATTTCAATTGATTGGAATCATTTGACAGAACCCCGTCTTCCCTCTTACGTTCCTTTCCAAATCACCATGCAGGTTTGTGATAGGACTATTCCTAACACTGTAATAAATGAAGGTTCTTTTGTTAGCATCTTATCTATGAATGCTTGGAAAGATTTTGGTTCCCCACAGCTTATGCCCGTGACTCATAATGTTTTAACCTTTGACAGAAGATTTAGTCAACCTTTAGGGATCCTTCCTCAGTTTCTGATTAATTTGGGAGGAAAAATGGTCTCTGTCGGTGTAATGGTAGTTCACAACCCTTTGGATTTTAACCGACTCCTCAAGAGATACTATGTCTACATTATGAGAGATTTTGTGTCCACTCTCTTTCGAGTGATGTGTTTCCCTCAAAATGGAAACATAGAAACGATCAACCAACTTTCATTCATTGACCCTCATCTGATGGTCAGTCATCCACCTTCCCTGAACGGTCCGTACATGTCAGCGATTTCTTCCCCACCACAGGTCAATTATGTAACGAGTTGTGCCATGTGTTCAACCCTGCACGAAAGGGAATATACCCCTTCTCCTGACTCAGATCCGGTAGTTGGCATGGTCATCTCTTCGATAGGGTTATTAGATCCAGATCTCCCTACCCTTATCAAGTCGTCGACATGTTTTCCTTCCAGAGTGTTTTTCTTCCATCTAGCAAATATCTCTTGGAAGACAAGATTGGTGTTTGTCCCTTGACATGTTTTCATTCCACAGCATTGTCCTCTTGGAAGCCATGATCAAGAAGAGGTTTTGAGAATATTTTTTCTTTTATGTGGCAAGCTCGTTAAAAAATGAAACAGAAGCCACAAGCATATTTTTCCTCTCTGTAGCAAGCTTGTTAAAAAATGAAACAAAAATCTAGGGATTGAACCCAGAGTCACGAGCATAGTTTTCCTCTCTATAGAGAGATTTTAAAAAAATGAAACAAAAGATACGAGCATAGTGTTTCTTCTATGTGAAAATCTTGTTAAAAAATGAAACAGAAATCCGTGGATTGAACCTGGAGCCACAAGCATAGTTTTTCTTCTCTGTGGAAAGCTCGTTAAAAAATGAAACAAAGGTCCCAATCATAGTTCTTTTCCCGTGTCAAGCTCATTAAAAAATGAAGCAGTCACATCTCCTAAAAAGTCAAGTCTTTCACTAGATATCGAGTCAAGTATTTAGTTAGATCTCGTAGATGTCAAGTCGATTCTTTCGTTAGGTCTAGTATTTGAAACTTCATTTCATCCACCCTTATACTTTTTCTCCATCTAGTACAAAAATTGGTGACAACCTAAACTTCGGTGAATGAAATGAAGCTTAGGGGGCCATGTATATAGCCTTTGATTATCATTATGGAGTTATTCCAATAGCTCTTCAAGTTGGGGGCATAATACCAACCATCCATGCGTATCCCTACCTTTGGAAATTACGTTGGGAATTTACAAGCATAGTTTAATTTTGTTTCAATCTTGTATAGAAATGAAACCAATACCAAGATTAGTATTTGTTCTTTATCATGCTCATAAATACATGAGAATGTAACCGAGTAGACATTTATAACTTTTCCGGACTCGTAAAGGTTATACGAAAAAGGAACCCCCTGGAGTCTCCTTTAAGCTCTTTTCAGACTCTCTAAACATGAAAATATTGTCGAGTGATCTTGATACCTTTCACAGTTGTTAAAATGTTTGAAAGGGCGTCTTTCGAGTGGTAGTTTATCCCTTTTCCAGCCTTGCGAGACTAAAATTACGAAAAAGGACAACCATGGAGTCGCCTTTAAGTTCTTTTCAGACTCTCTAAACATGAAAAACCATGGAGTTTTCCTTCTCTGGACTTGCTAAGCTACACATTGAAGGGCCCATATGGGAACGAACCCTTACTTCTTCCATTTCGTTAAATAAAGGAAGAAGGACTTACCAAAGGTAAGTTATACCAAGCATTTGTTATCCTCCTCAAGCTTGTTAAAAAAGAAAGAGGTACTCACCTATCTGGGTGGGGGGAAATTGAAGGAAGTGGGTCAAGTTTTTGAGAATCATTTATGGAAGCTTTTGTGACCCTTGAACATGGCACATGTTTGCGTCTCGTCTTATAGTTGGGTAATCCGCTTGTCTCTGAGTCATACCAATTCCATGTGTCACCATACTATTTCGTCCAGTCGAAGAGTGCTCTTATTGTCGTCACATTACATTTTTGGTACTTGTTNGAAGGTGGAGGATCTCATGGATGGTTGAAATATTTCCTCCTTAAAATCCTTGAGAGATAGTTCCTCCCTAAAATCCTTAAGAGATATTTTATCCCTAAATATCTTTCATATCTCTTTCTAGTGGATTTGATGAGTGATCATCTCCATGGTGGTTAAGCCTCCAAATCCTATATAATGAGGGATTTTCATGGAGAAGGATATGATGGTGGATATTTGAGGTATCAAACCTATGGTCTTGGGAGAAATATTTAGGATATCAAACCTATGATTTTGGGAGCTTTGTGAAAGGGTTGGATCAGGAGGACTTGAGGAAGCTTCTGCAACTGCATCTACAGTCTGTAAGTATTTATTTAAGAGTTCTCATTAATATATTGCTTGGACTATTTCATTCTAACCTATGTATCTTTAAATATGTTTGTCTTATAGATGGATTTTATTGGACTAATCTTATAGAGTAGAGTAGGAGTTCTTTGTCTAATTTTCCATTGCATTGCAGGTGTCAAATAGTGCTAAGGAGCTCGGAGATCAAGCACAAGTTGGAGTAGCGAGGACAAACATCGGAATAAGGTGCATCACACTTTCTTCCTTCTCCTTCTATTTCTAATTAGTAAGTTAGATTCAAATGAATGTTAGTGTCCAATGTTAGCTTGTTTTTTGTCTTGGTATAGGGGTATAGAATCCAAGAGGAGATTCACCTGTTTGCAGGGGGATTTTCCTACAACATAAATTTTTGTGTTGTAGGTCAAGGGTGAGGAAGAAAATAAGATTTTCGGTTCTGGGAAAAGACAAATTTTTGTTCTTCCTTGGAATATTGAGTATCTTCCAACCACGTATGGGGGTGAACCATTAGGACCTAGGCTGAGATTTCATCCTTTGGGACAATAATAAAACATTCTCTGAAGAAGGAATTAAACATGCCCTGTGTTCTGAAATCCAATTGGTTAAGTGCAATGATAAATTATTCCACTGTACCAGACTATGTCAACTTGGTCAAATGACCAAGGTAGTGCGTGTTGGTGTCAAATCACTCATAATGTTCGTCCACAAACTGTGTCTGAGAAACATACCCTTAGCATGATTTTTTTATGCCATTGCCACCATTTCTAGCGTTTAGGATCCAAATAGAGGGCATCGTAACGAAGTTTTTCCAAGTCATTCGTAATTCTATGCTGGGATAAGTAACGTTCCATTTGAGTGACCTAGCCAGTGGGATCTGAGCCATCAAATTTGTTCACCTCCACTTGTGGAAGACACATATCACGATGAATGTGGTTGAACTTAAAAGTATGGGAAATGGAGGAAGAAACACCTTATGGGTTAAAAGGTCGCTTGAATGAGGTAAGGTCACTAGGAATATTAATTTTTGTGAAGAGTTTGGCAACAAAGGATTCAAGATGGATATTGAGGTGGTCATTGATGTCCTTCCTCATGGCCCATTTCATGTCTTCCATGTCCTTTTTCATGTCTTGTTTCATGTTTTCCGTTTTTTCATCTAGAGTGAAATTGAGTTGGGTTTCAAGGTCTTGATTGCAGATGTGTTCCATGGTGAAAGTGAAACACATGAATGGGGTGGGTGGGTCTACATGGAAATGGGTTACTTGGGAAGGGTACCACTATAATTAGGGAAAAAAGAGGAATCCAATGGAATATTTGGGAGATAAGGATGGTTGGGTCCACGGATAAAAAGGTTGACAAGTGATAGATACCACTTCTATCAGTGAAAAAGGGGGAATACATTGGGATAGGTCCCAAATAAGGTTGTCGGGAAGGGGGCCAAGTCCACATTAAAAAATGGCTTAAAATGATAGGTACCACTGTGATCAGGGAGAAGAGAGGAATCCAATGGGATAGGTCCCGAATAAGGGTGCCTGCGGGACCAATATACTCTTGTTTTTTCTTGTAGACTCATACTCTAACCTAAATAATATTGCAATGGTGAATGGCCCAAATTGTTAACAGGAAAAATTCTATAGGAATTTCACAACTTGAATGCAGGAGGCAAGGTTGCGTGACAATAGATCTCATCTGTTCCTTTTTTGTTCTCTTTATTTCTCATGGGTTAGATTTTAAAGGGTTCCTAAAGACAAGGGTTTTCCATGTGTTATAGCTCTCTGATATACGTACAGGGTCGAACAATAATACTCGATGCAATATCCTAGGGAACCAACTATGGAGGCTTGACCGTACCCTTATTCATACTACCTTATTACCCAGGTACTAAAGGGTATCTTCTCAAGTTTTGTTCTCAATATCACTCTAGTAGTTAGGAGGCTGATCAGTTGACCTAGGGTTGGTTTCAAGAGACCTAGGGGACTCCCTATATACTTGAGAGTATGTGGGAGTTATGGCTGTGTACATATTTTGTCTGATGCGTTACTACTCAACGGGTACCAACATGTGTTATAAAGGTTTCTAAAAAGGTGAAACATTGGTTTGTAGAAAACCCCATGAAACCATCTGTATTTACTACGTGTAGTCTTTCCCACCGAAATTTTACCCGCTAAATGATAGATGTTTGTGCTTTAAAGACATCGAGAATACACGTCTCTATCCTGGAAAAAAATTCCCATAGTTTCTGCAGAGGAAAGTGATATGATACCACTTGTTAAGTGCCAGATCTATTATAATAAGCATAAATAAAAATACTACAAAAAATACCAGCGAAACAACAAAATTTAGAGAACCACAATACGAAAAATGATATCTTTATTGATAGAAATAAATGTTCACTTTCCTCTTCGAGGGGGAAACCTCCAGTAGAGCAATGCTCTATTAAAATAATTCTCAAGAAAAAGATTTATCATGCCTCCTACTCTTATTTATACTAATTCTATCTTCTAAAGAACATTCTAGAGGAATATCTTTTTAGAAGTGGAAGATTCTATTATGTCTTCTTACATTGACTTGTTCACATTTATTAAATAGGACTTATTAACTAATGTCGGCCTTTATTACATGGAAAACATATTATTCTACCTATGTGAGGGGTTAGGGAGGATAGGTCCCTAACAATGCTAGGGGAGTCTATTCAACCAGATTTTCACGCTCCATGCGCATCATCCCTTTCTCCATGAACAACATCTTGATCGAGAGTGGGATTTCTTCCAGCATTCATTTTCTCGGACTTTTCGTCAACTTTCTTTCATCCTCGCCAAAAAAATTAGTGTACTCCACAACAAATTCAAAAATATATCCCTCCTTTACTTGAGCAAACCATAAATCAATGGCTCAAGTCCACTTATTGTCTAATACCTTCAAATTATCAAGTGTGGCTTGATCCCAAACAACTAGTTCTAGATCCCGTAACATAGAATAGGTAGCAGTTTGTCTTTTCATCCATTTATACAACAGACAAGGAAACTCCAAAAAGAACGTCTGATGCATATCAATGTAGAGATACTTATCGTTCCATCTCTTCACAATGATTCTCAGACTTTGACTCTCTCACACAGAAAACTCATGCTCCCTTGCAGTTAGCCAATCTTGAATTTCCTCTCGAGATGGATACCACCTCATTCTTTTCCTTCATCGTTCAATACAAGACTTTTAGGTCCCAAGAACAGAACCGTTTATGGCTTCGTTTCATGCTTGTGTGCATTATTCTTAATGTTGGGGGGTTTAGATTGAGGGTTCGTCCATAGTTGACCAACAAAACCTCCAAAGCATTGACATATCAATCTTCAGCCAAGTCCAAAGAAGGTCTCACCTAAGACACAATGAGGATCACAAAGACCATCTAGTCTTGTGTCAAGGATGAAGGGATAAGTACACAACGATCTATCTGGTTTGATGTTCATAAATTCCATATTCGATAGATTACTATTATTAATGTGTAAAAACAATACATGCACATATCCAAATAACACATAAGTGACACATGATAGATCATTATTGGTGTAACTTTATTATCTTCCTCATTCCATCAAACATATACATACATTAATAAAATCATACATGGTAGCAACAAAGTCTTGTATTCCTCAGATAATTCCTAGACTTATAAAACATTGCGCCATGCACATCCTTTCAGAACTTAGACATGGGACAAACTTTGACTACAATTAGATACATTAGAATACCATAGAGGCTTGGACCGACATCGACAACTATCATGAAAAGAACAAATTCATCAATCCATTCAACAAGTAACTATGTTTTTTTTTATGTTGCTCCTTTTTATATCTTTCTTTGCTCGAGAGCTTTGTCTCTATCAATTCTTCTCCACTCGTTCTACTAACTAATAGTCTTTCATGCTTCTGTCACCTTCCTACATTCCACATATTCTTTCTGTAATCATGCCAATCTTAACTGCCTCATTGGGTCATCTTTTGTTGGATCCACGTTCCCTTGTGTTGTTGGTAGTAATCATTCAGGGAGATTTCCCGATGATTCATTTCTTGATTTTGACGTGCATTTTCTTTATTTCTGGTG
>SNQJ01S0003655.1:18839-31334 GCA_010110895.2 Picea sitchensis | reverse complement strand
CTGATGCATATCAATGTAGAGATACTTATCGTTCCATCTCTTCACAATGATTCTCAGACTTTGACTCTCTCACACAGAAAACTCATGCTCCCTTGCAGTTAGCCAATCTTGAATTTCCTCTCGAGATGGATACCACCTCATTCGTTTCCTTCATCGTTCAATACAAGACTTTTAGGTCCCAAGAACAGAACCGTTTATGGCTTCGTTTCATGCTTGTGTGCATTATTCTTAATGTTGGGGGGTTTAGATTGAGGGTTCGTCCGTAGTTGACCAACAAAACCTCCAAAGCATCGACATATCAATCTTCAGCCAAGTCCAAAGAAGGTCTCACCTAAGACACAATGAGGATCACAAAGACCATCTAGTCTTGTGTCAGGGATGAAGGGATAAGTACACAACGATCTATCTGGTTTGATGTTCATAAATTCCATATTCGATAGATTACTATTATTAATGTGTAAAAACAATACATGCACATATCCAAATAACACATAAGTGACACATGATAGATCATAATTGTTGTAACTTTATTATCTTCCTCATTCCATCAAACATATACATACATTAATAAAATCATACATGGTAGCAACAAAGTCTTGTATTCCTCAGATAATTCCTAGACTTATAAAACATCGCGCCATGCACATCCTTTCAGAACTTAGACATGGGACAAACTTTGACTACAATTAGATACATTAGAATACCATAGAGGCTTGGACCGACATCGACAACTATCATGAAAATAACAAATTCATCAATCCATTCAACAAGTAACTATGTTTTTTTTTATGTTGCTCCTTTTTATATCTTTCTTTGCTCGAGAGCTTTGTCTCTATCAATTCTTCTCCACTCATTCTACTAACTAATAGTCTTTCATGCTTCTGTCACCTTCCTACATTCCACATATTCTTTGTGTAATCATGCCAATCTTAACTGCCTCATTGGGTCATCTTTTGTTGGATCCACGTTCCCTTGTGTTGTTGGTAGTAATCATTCAGGGAGATTTCCCGATGATTCATTTCTTGATTTTGACGTGCATTTTCTTTATTTCTGGTGCGCTTCTAAAAATTGGACTGGAGCACATTCGGTAGACCTTAGAATTGGTGCACAACACCCAAACTTGGTTCGACGCACACTTCTTTCCAGTCCTCATGCATTAAATTGAGTGTGTGAAAAACTAGAATGGGCACACACAACTTTGTTAGTAAACATGCACAAGATTAATCCAAAAATTTGGGTGCCAACAAATATGATATTTATTTGCAACCAGGAAGTGTGCCACCTAACATTAGGCCTTACATGTATCCATATGCGTAGAAGATTGAGATTGAGCGTATGATCCAAGAAATTTTAGAGGCAACATCATTCAACCTAGCCAAAGTTATTTCTCTTCACTAGCATTGATTGTTACAAAGAATGATGGTTCATGGTGTATGTGTCAAGATTATAAATAGCTCAACAAAATGACCATCAAATAGAAGTTTCTTATTCCTGTCATTGATGAATTATTAGATGAATTGCATGGAATAATTTTCTTTATTAAGTTGGATCTTCATCCAAGATATCATCAAATCAGAATGAGGTAGGAGGACATTCAAAAAACAACATTTAGAACACATGAAGGTCATTATGAGTTTTTAGTTATGCCATTTGGACTTACGAATGCACCGTCAACATTTCAAATCTTGATGAATTATATTTTCAAACCCTTCCATACAAAATGTGTTATTATTTTTTGATGACATACTGATCGATAAAAAATATTGGGAAGAGCGTGTACAACATGTTGACATAGTATTACAACTTTATGCAAAGTCTTCCAAGTGTGCCTTTGGGGTTCAAGAAGTGGAATATTTGAGTCATATTGTATCTCATGAAGGTGCAAAAGTGGACCCTAACAAAATTAAAGGTATGAGAGAATGACCAATTCCCAAGAACCTTGAAGAAACTTAGAGGATTCTTAGGATTGACAGGATATTACCACAAGTTTGTCAAGAACTATGGTCAAATAGCAACACCTCTAATAACATTATTAAAGAAAGAAGCATTTTCTTTGAATCAAGAAAAAATCAAAGCTTTTGAAAAAATTAAGGAGGCTATGTGTACAACTCCTATCCTAGCTACACATGACTTCACAAAAACATTTATTGTGGAGTGTGATTCCTCAGGCCATGGCATTGGTGCAATTTTAATGCAAGAAGGAAGGCCCCTTTCCTTTGAAAGAAACCAACTTAAAGGAGAAAACTTAATCAAACACATCTATGAAAAATAAATGTTGGCCATAATACACACAGGTAATAAATGGTGCCCTTACCTAATAGGAAGACACTTCAAAGTAAAAATATATCATGAAAGTTTGAAGTACTTCTTGGAGAAACAATTATCTTCAGAAGAGCAAACAAAATGGGTTACAAAGATGCTAGGTTATGACTTTATGGATATCATTCTCCATCCATCGCATCACCCTTGAAAGGGGCTACAAATCTTTAGGAAGTAGAAGATCACATAGGGCACCAACAAGAGGTTCTAAAACTATTCAAGGACAACTTGGTTATCACACAAAATAGGATGAAATGATAAGTAGAAAAACATTGCAGTGAAATGGAATTTGAAGTGGGGGATTGTATATGTTTTTAGGCTACAACGGTATAAATAGATGTCCATCAAGCAACAAAATAAGGAAAATAAATTAGCACCCAAATATTATTGCCCCTACAAGGTGTTACAAAGGATTGAAAGTATGGCCTGCAAATTGGAGTTGCCTCCATCTTCGCTTGTACATCCAATTTTCCATGTTTCTTTCTTAAATAAGGTAATCATGAGTCCAAACTATTTTGCCAGAAATTAATGAAGAAAGGAAAATCATATTAGAACCATAAACAATCCTTGAAACAAGGTGGAGGAATTACTGGTACCTATTAAATTGAAGAACTTACCAAACATAGTAAGCCATAATCAATTATAATAGATATATGAATATTAACTATATTAACATTTTGATTCAAAAGTTTACTAATAATCTTCAAGCATGTGGACCATCAACTAGCATAATTATATAATTAAAGATAATTAATATATATATATATTTAAAGTACCATTTTCTACATTTTTTAACTAATACCCTATATATCAACCAACATAATTATATAATTAAAGATAATTGATATATGTAGGTAAAGTACCATTTTCTACATTTTCTAACTAATACCCTGTATATCAACCACCTTCAATTTTGTGGTATATAAATGCCTAATAAACCTCAAGGAGTAAACCAAGTATTAAGTGAAAAAAATATGTATTATAACATAAGTGAACAAGATAGTTAAGATATTTAGAACGTCAAGGATACCTTTGCTTGATTTACTTAACCACGTTTGAAACTAGTACTTCTACAAAATAATAGAAGTTAATCCCACAAATTAATTTATATATATATATATATATATATAATCCGCTAAACTAACTTAGTGAATCAAAGATATATATAGAATATTCAACGAGTCAATATATAACTTTGACCAGAAAAGTTGGATATTGGGATTGGACGTTATATTTAGTTTCCGAGAGCCCTTTGACCGTATAAGTTGGTCAGATTTTTGTCAGACGACTGATGTGATGTCAGAAAATCCTTCTTTGGGAAATTCCACTGTGTGGGATAACCTACAGAACTGGAACCCGTTTGGAACTTCTGACAATATTAGTAAGTTGGAATCTCTTGGAAACGTGAAATTCCCGAAACGTGATAGTAGACAGACTCGCCGGAAATGCACGTGGAAGTGTGAATCTCTGAGATTTTAGTTTCCAGGCAAGAAAAATTACAGTTCCGCTAGTTGTATTTATGACCAATTTGTGTGGTGCCAAAGTTCTCGCACCCACACCCACTGAATGCTCTGAAACATTCCTTATTTTAATTACTGCCAGGCCTGCACTGTTCCAAGCTCTCTATAGAAATGGATGGGCTGGTGCCATTCTACACATCGTTTTCTGAAGGTTAGTTTCGTAACCCTCTTTCCTCCCTTCCTCATGCCAGTTATATAATTATTCCTTCCATCCATTCGATCGCAGCCGAGCTCAATTCGGAGACACAGAGCTAGGGTAAACCATACGAGCAGAAATAGAGGAAGAAGAAGAAAGATTAGAATTTGGTATTGTAGTATGGCTGAGATTAAGGAGATCGAGGTGCCTGATCAGTTCAGATGCCCAATATCCCTCGATCTGATGCAGGATCCTGTTGTTTTATCCACTGGCATTACCTATGATCGGCACAGCATTGAGGCCTGGCTGCGCCTACACTGGCCTTCACGCAAGAAAATCAAATGCCCGGTCACCAAGCAGGACCTGCGTCACAATGAGGAATTGATTCCTAACCACCTGTTGCGCCGATGTATTCAACATTGGTGCGTGAAGCAGAGCAATTGCGCGAGTGGATCTGTAAAAAGAATGCTCGATTCCTCTCAGACCATCGACACCATTCTGGCAGAGGTAAATTCATGCAGGATTGGGCAGAAGTTGAAGGAAGCCATGCAGAAGCTTAAAGCTGCTTTGGGCCAAAAAAGTTACACAAGTAGAGAATGCATTGCCTCCACCAAGATGGCAGCATCTGTGTTTTGTGGTCATTGTAAACAGGCAGTGGAGAAGTTGAAAGAGTATAGGGACGTATGCGAGGAAGCCTTGGGAACGCTGGTAATGATTAGCCCTGTAGATGAAGAGACTCGTGGATTGATCACTAGTTCTTCTGAGGCTTTTCTCTGCATAATGCGAATTCTTGTAGAGGGAAGTCCGGAGGGAAAAACGAATGCAGTTTTGATCCTTCAGGAACTGGCAGCTGCAGACTCTCTGTGCAGAGAAAAACTGCAAGCCACCGAGGGATTGGCAGAGGGGTTGCTGCAATTTCTTAAAAATGATGAAACCCCCACTCCTATACCTGCCAAGGCGGCTACAATTACCACCATTTATTACATGGCAGCGGGGGAAATCGCGAGAGACAAGCTGGTAGAGGGCGGGGCGTTTGGTCTTTTGCTGGAGATACTTCCGATGGCAGACAGAAGCATTTGTGAAACAAGTCTGGGCGCGCTGGATCAGCTTTGCAACTGTGCCAAGGGTCGATCCGTTGCATCTTCCCATACTTTGACCGTGCCTGTTATTGCTGAGAAAATTATGCGAGTTTCGGACTTGGCAACTGAGTTTGCGGTGTCGATTTTATGGACACTTTGCCGTTACTCGGACAGCCCTTCTGTAGCGTTAGACGCTTTTCAAGAAGGGTTGTTTCAGAAACTTCTGGTATTGATGCAGCTTGGATGTGGGCAGAAAACAAAGGAAAGAGCTTCACAACTGCTTGGGCTCTTTAACTATTACAGACAAGAGAAGTCCAATGAATGGGAATGCGCGAAGACGATAGATTTCGGGCAAGTGATGTGGTCTTCTTCAAGCGCCTCGGGATGATATTCTCCTAAAAAATCTCCAGTCATCCACGTCCACCATTAAACCTGTGTATATAGCAGGTTAATATATAACTGTAATGTTTCATATGTATGAATAGGAGAGTATTGCATTGCCAAGGTTGTCTGTGTTACGCCTTATACTATTATAATTATAATTTTGAGCAGTATTCTTATTCTAAACGTTCTATTTTTTTTTGTTTTTTTTTTACTTTTTAGTTTGATTTTAATCGAAATCTGGTGATGAATGGTTGGATCTGCAAATTTGAGTGGTTAAATTTGTATAAATCAAAGTGATTTATGGATTTTTCAACATGACTAAATTCATTTATGCATTCAAAGAACAGAAGATAGAGATATTGTCCAAATTTATATCACCTAATTCCAATCAATTCCTACCCAAAAAAAACCCAAAAAATAAAACGTTTAACCAACCCTTAATTTCCAAAAAAACCCAAAATAAAACGTTTAACCAACCCTTAATTTTGATCTACTTTAAGTTTAATACAGGATATCTTTTTCAGAAGTTCTACATGCATTTTATTTATTCTATTCAGAATTGTAGATTATATATTTTTCACATTCACTGTGTAATGTATTTTAAAACAATGTCGTGAAATTTATTTTTGACGATGTAAAGTTGTTTACGAAAAATCAGCTTGCAGTCTCTCATATTCAAAGCATTGGATGGTCAAATGGTCAAATCCCTTGCGAATAGGATGGCCGGTCCCTGTCAATTGATAATATTAATGATGGCCGGATGCTCAAATCCATTGCGAATAGGATGGCCGGCGGTCCATCCCTCTCAATTGATAATATTCATGATGGCCGGATTGTCAAATCCCTTGCGAATAGGATGGCCGCCTGTCCATCCCGGTCAGTTTAATTCATAATATTAATGAGTAAGTTAATTTTGTAGTAAATTTGTTTAGAGTTTTGCTTTTTAGATAAAAAAATGGGCTTGAATCTTGTGAAATTTTTAAGATAATCTGAGTTTTGTATAGATCAATGTTCCATGCATTTCAGAACATTATCCTAAGGGTTATGTCTCATTTTAAACCAACCCATATGCTCAAAAAATGGATCAGACTTTTGGATTGGTCAGAAATTTAAAAGTGGACCGCCATAAAACCTGCCGGAAAAGTAACTAGGAGGAAAGATTGCTCCCGAGTTAACCCACCCCATATTAATAATGCTATAGTATAAAAGTTTAAGTTTTGGTTTGGTTATTTTTTGGTGATTTTTTGCAAAAAATGATTAGACTTATAGATTTGATTAATTATTTCTATATAATTCTAGTGCTTTAGGGGTTTCTCAGTATGTTGAATCTATTTGTACATTTAAAAATGGATTTTAACAACAAAAAATAGTGATTTCTTGTAATCCTCACAAAAAAAAACCATTTTGTAAAACAATTAACTTTTATTAGAAGATATTATCAATTTAATTTTGATTGAAATTCTATTAAAAAATTATTGTATATATAGATTTGATAGTTAAATCTTAACATTATAAAAATAAGATTTCATCTAAATTTATATTAAATACCAAAAACATTACGTTTACAAAACCCCATTTAAACTTAACTGATCAAACCCCATTTAAACTGAACTGATTAAAAAACTACCTAAAACAAATAGAAAGATGAACGTACAGATATGAAGTATTTGAAGATATAACAGCGAACTATACTATGATAGTTATATGACTGTAACAAAACAAAGAGAGAGAAATACAAAGTTAAGGAGAAGAATATAAAATGGAAAGGTAACAGAAAATAAATAGGCAGATATATTATTGTACTATATTATGATAGACTTAGAATTTAAATAAAGATGGAAAGAAAAAGATGAAAGACTTTGAATTTAAATAAAGATGGAAAGAAAAAGATAAATTAGAGACGAATATAAAATAAAATAATGAAGTGGTAAAAAATTTAATAGTAAAAAGTATTACTCTTAACATATAAGATAAAGGAAAAAGGAACGATGTACTACAATAAAACATTAAAGGAAAAAGGAACGATGTCCTACAATAAATTCGTAACGTAGGTGGGGCCTTGCTCTGGAATTTAAAGAAAAGTGTTTATATTGGCTTCATAATGACATAATAAGACAAGAGGTCTTAAATAGAGTTGGATATAATGTTATATGCCAGTCCTTTTCATAATTAATAAATGTGTAACATAATACATTTATGATCCTAACATAAATGTGTAACATAATACATCATCTCAGAGTGTAAAGTGTAACATAATACATCATGTGAGAGTGTAAAAATCTAAATAAAAATATTATATATTACAAATTTCTAAATAAGACAAATATGAGTAGATGAAGAGTTTCTTTATATAGGTTTAATGTTATATAGAGAGATTATGATGTATGCCTTTTTATTTTTAGGGATTATTTTTAGAGATTGAGAACAAATTTTTAAATTGAAAATGAGATTTATTCATGGAATTTTTATGGTTAATCAATATCTTATTACATTCATTTATAAAGGGTTCTTTAAAATTGTGAAAAATTAAATCAATGTATTGTTTTAGGAGAAATATATATTTTAGTTGAAGTAGGTTTATAAGTATTTAGGGTAGTGTAGAGTATTTTTGTACTAAAAATCTAGTTACATAGTATTATTGATTATTTTCTACAACAACATGCAAATATGTGGCAAAATTATTTATAGAAATTGAGGATTAACTTGAATTTATTGAGTTTAAAAGTAGGATTTAAAACTTTCTAGCACTATCTAAGATCATGATATTTTCACTTTTATTCCAGTTCACTCCTTGTATTAAATGATTATTCCATAGGATCCATATACCCCTCTTACAACATAATAATTTTATTTTTTTAATGTTTGTTTAGAAAAATGATCTTTATATTAATATATGAGAAACATAATACAATGATAGAGTAGACGGAAGATTGGACTCGTTTCTACCTAAAGTATAGTGAGAATGTCCCTAGGTTGGATTGAACCTTGGATCACAATCCATCTAATATATCCTAATGAGAGCACCTTTAATTCAAAATGATAAGAAAATATGATGGGTTATTAGGAAAACACTTGCCTAAAGGTTACTACAAAGACAAGCATGATAGCTATATATATATATATATATATTTCTTAAAATGTCTATGATATCGAAGATCTAAGTAACAAGGGGTTATGGCTTGTGGTGGCTTGCCTATATATATAAACACCTTCCAGAGTAAATGCATAGCCATGTATTAGATTGAAGCGATGGGTGAAAGTAGTATAATAGAAATCCCTTGAACCCAAGGATATCTTACTACAATGGGATATCCCATTGTTGGGATCTCATTGCAATTATTTTCTTACTTTGGGGTTATTTTTGTGATTTGCAAGTTTATGAGAGTTTTGTCCTATCTCCACAACATGGGTACAAATAAAAAAATGGTATTAAAAATTCCAAACACAAATAATCCTTAGGGTATCTAGTAAAAATAAAGGGTTTTTAATTTGAAAAGATGTACTGGGAGGAAATTTCAACAAAGGTATATTGGGAGGTATCTTTTAATATCTAGTGAAATTAGGGGTATTATTTAATATCCCACAAACAAACATGCTATGTTACAGGATCACTAAGTCAAACCCTCATGGGGTTGTTATAGAGCTAGCCTCCCACATAGCTAGGAGTGATCATGGAATCAATATTAATTTATAGTTAGTACAATAATAATGATGAAGTGATGCATGAGAATCAAGGTCACTTTGCATATGTTAGTTAAAAAACACCGATGATTACATGTAGAGATGAGATGAACTCATTTGAGTAGAGATAGAGTTCAAGAGAACATAGCTTGTTGATTCTTGGTAGGAAAGTGAAGGCATAGGAAGAGAAGACTGCAAAAATAACAACATGCAAATGGAAATCATAAATACTGCCATGAAGTAGAATGTCCCATAGAACCAATGCTCCTTGTTGTGGGAGAAAGATGTGGATTCTAGAAATTTGTGTTGCAAAATTCCTAATTTGTTGTAGAAGTGAGTTGTGGACATTGGGAATTTGTATGATGGATCATGTGGAATTGTTCTTGATTGTGTAACTCCCAAGTGAATACTACCGAATGAAGAGTAGGATAAAATTTAAATGGCCGATAGGAAATTGTTATTACACTATAAAAGGGAATCCAAAAGGGAATGCAATATGAGAGGAATCACTAGGGAAAAATGATTGATCTATTAGGATATTTAAACACTCAGGAGTTAGTTAAGATCAACTTGGTCAAATGTGTTGTTAGGTAAAATTTTCTTTATTAAGTATGAATTTGTAGTTAGTTAATATGGCGGTAACAATATGTTCCCGACACAGAGTGAACTGATGGTTCATATTCTTCTTGATATTAACAACCACATGGATCCATGGATTGACACCCGATTGGTCTATGATCTCTATTTAAAGAGCATGGAGGGTCATTTGTCGATGATCAATTGTGATAAACCATCTTGTAAATCTCTTTGTAATATTTTATTTTGCATTAATAAATTGTTCCAAGTGGCCACTTTAGCTGGGGCCATAGATCTTTCTTAGTAGGGGTTTTATCATGTCAAAACATCGATGTGTTGATATTTAATCTAGTTGTGTGAGTGGTTATTGAAGGTGTACGTCCTCTGTTGGAATACTTGTGTTGTCGAACATGGTATTAGAGTGCATTGAAGACCCACTCCCATTGTAGATCGAGATCGTGAATTTGTGTTGTTACATCTCTATTTTCTTCCATTTTCATACATTTATAGGATACGAGGATCGTTCCATTACATCTGGAGCACTCATTTCAATTAGGAATGTTTTTTGTTTCAATTGAAAAAGGTTTATGTTTTCCCAAATTACAACCCTTTTAGTGAGATGTGAAGGTATAAAGCCTAAATATGCCCTTTTTAAATTTTTGTAGAGATAATATTTCAATTTTATTTTGATTTTCTATTTTTTATTTCCAGGTTGCTACTCTTTTCGATCTGTGTACGCTCTTTTCCCCATGCTCTGTTTGATCTCGAAAAATAAGAAACACAGTAGAAATGGTTTTCCTGTCCGTGTATGCTCTTTGTCATGTGCTTTGTGCAATTTCGGTAAATCAGAAACATAGGGATTTTTTCTTTTTCTGGGTAAGCTAAACTAGATCTAACCCTTGTTATCTTCGAGAAGCCAAATTTTCTTCTTGTGTGAAAGAGGTTCTTATGATCATGCTCTCCAAGGACATCTTCCACAACAAAAACAATAACAACCTCAATCCTCCTTCTAAACAATATAATATGTTTTGTACTAGCTCACTTGGTTAAGAGTTTCTTTTCATGCATCCATTGTAAAGTGTATTTCACTTAAATTATAAAAGAGAATCGTTGTAAGTAGCTAAATGATATTTTATTTCAAGTTATTTGTATTGCATGCAACTTTCATTTATAAAGTAACTTTATTGTAAAAGTGATCCCCTCTTATTCTATAAAAGTGGTTCACTTCATAAACAACTTATTTGTAAAAGTGAGGCTATTAGAACGAGGGGTATCACCACATGGACCAAATTCTACTTTCCACGTGGCTCTTTGGTTACCATTTATTCATTTTTTCAAAAGGACATAAATTTCACATCCGAAGTCCATTTTCAGTGTCTTTTTTAAGCAACCTATTTTTTTGAGATCTTTCCATTGAGCACATCAGTTTCATCCTTTTCTGCATATTTTGATATGGCATCTCCCAGTAATATTTTTCTTACCAGTACAAACTACTTCTCATTGAAATCCCATATGGAGGATATACAAAGAAGTAAAGGATTGTATTAGATTATCTTGGGGAAAGAACTAGAACCCATTGATGAATAAAAGAATGTCAAATGGTCCAATAAGAATAACTAAGCATGTCAGAATGTCCATCTCTCCTGATTTAATATTTCACCTTCAAGGAATTGATGACCCTGATTATGCTTGGGAAAATATCGAAGTTGTGTTTGTTAAACACAATATTATTCAAGTCCACTAGTTAGAGAATCAATTAATGACCTTATGTACAAATTATTTTCCTTGCATTGAAGATTAATTATCTAAGTTCAAAATAGTTAGACTTTTATGTATAGAATGAAAAATAGATCTACTGAAATATCGATGCATATATATTATTCTTGATAAGATTAGTAGTGCATATTATTTTTTTGTATCTACCTTCTCTGCCACAATAGAAGCTCTAGGGAGTGCTTATTAAAAACCCTCTCTTTAGTCCCTTTGTGATATGACTCGAGAAAAAGATAAGATTCTGCAACTTGGATTGATTAGCACTGTAGGTACATCCAACAAAGCCTTAATGGCCCAACAGAAGGATAAATCCAAGAATCCTGAGAAGAAACATCCTCACCACAAAAACAAGAAAAATAAGGGTCTCAAACCCTCTCAGTTAGCTTCTGCTCCTAATGGTGACAAAGGAGAAAAATCTAAAAGTAAGAAGAAGGGTGATAGACATTGCAAATTTTGTCGGAAAGATGGTCCTATGGAATCCAAATGTTTTAAGAAGATGGAAGCTTTAGAAGCAACAATGAAGAAGCATAAGATTAATATTGATTCTTCTTATTCTCATGGCCATGCACTTTTTTCTCCTTCAGTGCAACTTCTACTTATTCTTATCATGAGTGCTTTATTGATTCTGGAGCATCTTATCACATGACTAAGGATAAAGCCATATTTTCTTCTCTAAATGAATGTAACACCTAGAAAATATTTGTTGGTGAGGATAGATCTTTTAGTGTTGTAGGGTATGAAACAATTTAGTTAGATAATGGTCATCTTAATGATGTATTATGTGTTCCATGTATTTCTTACAACCATCTATCAGTATATCAAATCACTCATTCAGGTGAAAGTAAAATTGTAGAGTTTTCACCTCACTAAATTGTAATCAAGGATCTAAAAGATCATAAGCATATTCTCGCAATTGGAATTGTTGATGATATTACCAGGTTGTACAAGTTTGACAACTTTGGGTCATCATCTTTTTCATCAGTTTTTGTTTCTCATAGCGATGACTTGAGCAAACTTTGGCATGAGC
>SNQJ01S0003655.1:0-18789 GCA_010110895.2 Picea sitchensis | reverse complement strand
ACAACTATTAAAAGATAAGTATATCTGAATTATGATTTAATCATGTTGAGCATGACTGCTCTGTTTATGTATCATGTTTTCCGCTGTGTAAATGAATTTGTTGTTGAACGCTATGGTTTGCTTAATTGCAGGAGTGATTTATATATTTGACTCTGAGTTTCATGTGTTTAATTCTAGTTAGATGCATTTGTTTTTACATCCATGTAATGAATGATGTGCGTAAGAGGTTGGGTGAACCTGGGTAGTGTAAAAGGGTACACTACAAATTGGTATCAGAGCAAATAGGTACACTACAAATTGGTATCAGAGCAAATAGGTACACTACAGAAGGTGTTTGTGCTAGTTGTGTTCTGGGAAAACATCATTGGGGTGATTTTGATATATGTGCCTCTTGGCATGACTCAACCCCTTTGCAGGTTGTTCATAGTGACTTGTGTGGTACACTTTCTTCTCCATTTTATTGGATTCAAGTATTTCTTAACTTTCATTGGTGACTTTTCCAGATGCACTTGGGTTTACTTCTTAAAACTTAGGAGTGCAATGTTTGACAAGGTTTTGGCCTATAAGGACCCCTTGTAGAAAACAAATATGGACATCATCTTCAAAGGTTAAGAAAACATAATAGAGGTGAATATGTGAACAATAATTTTACAAATTAATGCACTACACAGGGCATTCAAATGAAACATATTGTCTCATATAAACCACAACAAAATGGTTTTGCTGAGAGAAAGAACCACACATTAAAAGAGATGGATAATTGTACGATCCAATCTAAGGTATTACATCTAAAGTATTGGGTGGAAGTCATTAACTCTAAAAAATCCATATTAAATCATACTCCCACAAAGTCTCTTAAAACGATAAAAATGGAAGAATCATGGAATAAAATTAATCCATATGTAAGCCACTTTTGTGTATTTGGTAGTGTAGCATGGGATGACATTCTCGATGAGAAAAGGAAAGATTTATATCCTAAAAGTGAGAAGTGTATTTATGTTCATTATTCTCATGATGTCAAAGGTTATATATCTTCAAGCTCATTCAAATGAAATTATTATTCGAAGAGATGTTAAATTTGATGAAAATCTCTTGGCCTACGAGCCTAATCCGACATTTTTTCCTTCTTCAGCCTGTGATCCATCTTCTCTTCAAGTTCTGGTTTCTTTTTCATATGGTGAAAGTGAGGATGAAAATCCACCTCAAATTTCTCATTTTCCTCCAGATGAGTTAGTTGAACATGAACCTACATGAGCAACACTGCTTCCTAGATGGGTCTATTCAACATGAGAAGAATCTAGTGATCTTTCTGGTGATCCTTCATATCAACATCAGACAAGTTAACAATTCTAGGGAGCCTATTCTCTTTTAGTGCAAGTTTCAGAGACTCATAATCGAATGACATTTGTTGAAGCTTCATCTCATCCATATTAGAATTCAACATTCAATGAAGAGTATCGTTCTTTAATGGTCAACGATACTTCGGATCGTGTACCTCTTTTGAAAGGAACAAAAATGTCAGATATAAATGGGCCTACAAAACTAAGTATGCATCAGATGGAAGTCTTCAAAGGCATAATGCTTGATTAGTTGCCAAAGGATTCTCTCAAGTTGAAGGCATTGAATATAATGAAACCTTTTCCCTCATATCCAAAATGAATTCCATCTTCCTTGTTTCCTCACATAAATGGGAGGTCCATCATATGGATGTTAAATCCTCCTTCTTACATGTGGATTTGTGAGAAGAAATCTACATGGAACAACCTCCTATATATGTCCATAATGAATCTAGCCTCGTTTATTGCCTCAAGAAATATCTTTATGGTTTGAAGCAAGCTCCTCGAGCTTGGTATGAAAAAATGGACAACTTTCTCCTTGATAATGACATTTCTATATGTCATTCTAACCCTAATGTCTATACCAAGAAAGTAGGAATCCATGTAATAATAATTTTTCTTTATGTTGATGACCTTATCCTCTCTGGTAGTGACCCAAAAATTTAAAACCATGTGAAAACCAATCCTAAGAAGAAATTTTAAATGTCTGACTTAGGTTATTTACACTATTTCCTTAGCCTCCAAGTTTTTCAAACCAAGGAAGGAATTTTTATTTCCTAATCTATGTATTCTTATGACCGTCTTTGTCACATTCACATGGAATATTCAAAACCAACCCCTTCTCCCTTCCAGTTTGAAGTCAAACTTTCTTCCAATTGTACTTCTCTTGAAGTTGATGCCACTTTGTACCGTCACTTAGTTGGTATCCTATTATACTTGACTCATACTTGTCTTAATCTTTCCTTTGTTGTTGATTTTGTTTCTCGATATATGCAAACACCCCATGAAATCCATTGGAAAGCAACTAAAATGGTACTTCAGTATATTTGAGGTAAAATTTTGTTGAGGATACATTATAGCTCAGGGGGGACTCCTTTATTGGTTGATTTCACTAACTCAGATTGGGCCAGTGATTTTAATGATCGAAAGTATACAACAGGTTATTTTTCAAGACTTGGTTCAGGACCTATCACTTGGGACTATAAGAAAAAATAAGTTATTTCTCTTTATTCAACAGAAACAAAGTACCAAGAAATGGTTAATGCACGTAAATAATCCTTGTAGCTTTGACGTATCCTTTCATAGTTTGGATTCCAGCAACAACATATGACAACCCTTTAGTGCAATAATCATAGTGCCATCAATCTCGCCAAAGACCCATTTCAACATTAGCATAGAAAACACATCGAGCTACACATTCACTTCATCATTAATCTCATTCATGATCAAGTTATTGAAGTGCTCTTTTTCTCTACAGAAGATCAAGTTGCAGACATTTTCACAAAGTCTCTTACAGAAGCGAAGTTTTCCAAACTTCGATCTGTGTTAGGAGTTCAGGAAGTTGTCATTAAGGGGGAATAGGCTATAATGCCTCCTTCCTTCTCCTATTGTGTCACCTTTGTACATTCTTCAATCTTATCCCAAGTTGTTCTTAAGGGGGGGTGTTAGGATATTTAGACACTTAGGAGTTAGTTAAGATCAACTTGGTCAAATGTGTTGTTATGTAAATTTGTGTTTCTTTAGTATGAATTATTACGAATTTGTAGTTAGGTAATATGATGATCACGATATGTTCCCGACATAGAGTGATATAACAGTTCATATTCTCCTCTATATTAAAGGATACATTGATTTGTGTCTTAAAACTTGATTGGTCCATGATCTCTATTTAAAGATCATGGAGGGTCATTTTGCGATCATAAATTGTGAGAAAATCTCTTGTAAATCTCTTTATAATATTTCCTTTTGCATGAATAAATTGCTCCAAGTGGCCACGTTGGCTGGAGCCATGGATATTTCCCTGTCAGGGTTTTACCACTTAAAAACATCGGTGTGTTGATCTATGATATGGTTTTGTGAGTGGTTACTGAAAATGTTCGTATTTTGTTGGAATACCTATGTTGTCGAACATGATCTTGAAATAGTAAATGAAAATATAGTGAAGATGGAGCATTAATAATTTTATTTGAGGTAGGCATGTGTGAAGCTCGATTGGAAGATTTAAGGTGAATGATTGCTATGGGAGAAGATAAATTAAATAATTGAGAATGATTTAGGTATCTCTCAATAGTAAGAAGAATAGAGAGGCAACGTGTTCGTTAGTGGAATGGAGTATTTGATAGGGAGAGCTACAAAATATTATTCCATTGCGATACATCACACTGACTAAAACTTTGTAGCTTTGTGATTTTAGGTAAGAAGTTCAACCCTTGCGGCGTTTTGCACTTTTTTAAATATTGTTTCATTGTGACAATAAAATATTGGAGGTATGATAGGTAGCATACAATTATTCACTTTGGTGTGACACACACCATATTGCACCAAAATTATTTTTCACGTGATACACAAATTTTGATAAATTATTTCAAAAAAATTCTAAGAATTTCAAATAAAACAATGGCGTACCTAAAAAAAATAAAATCCATGTCCTCATCAAATACTAGAACCAAAAGTAAATAGGTTTGTGGTCCCCAGATATTAACACGGTTATGCCCAATTAGAATACAACAAGAAGTTCCCAAATCGATAACATGAGCATATATTTTGAATGAAAGTGAGGAAGGTAGATCAAGAAACATAATTTGAAAATGGTTTTTGAACTCAAGAGTTCTATCAATATTTTACCTTTAATTCTATTTTAATAATTACCATTTCAATCATTTAATGGATGAACTGATTAATACATATGTATGGATTGATAGATAGATATAAACATATAAACATTAAAATTTATATCTCTTTCAACAATTAGATTGTAAACAACGAATATGCTAGGTAAAATAATATTATGTAGCTTGAGTATTGGTTACTTTACCAAATTAATAAAACTTGGGTTCTACATGCATGCAACCTGAAAAATGGTTTTCCAAACACCATACATATTTTATGTTCAAAATAAGTATATAGCGATAGTACTAAAAAAAAAACTGCGCTGATACAACCATACACATTCGCAAAGATAAATATTTTTCATAATAAACGAGTCAGAGACAAGATGCCAAATTATATCATTATTGGTTTGGCTATTAGAATGATTATATAATGTATTTTTTTATATAAAAGAAAAATCCTATTACATAATGCATGGCCCTCCATTCTATTCATACATGTACAATCTATTCTATCTTCATTCAAAATCATTTCAAAGCATTGAAGGAACAATTATTTTACACAATACAATTAAACTCTTACTAAGTTTATAGGGACAAGTAATATACATACATTAGTTATTTAATTATATAGGAAAAATCAAGGAGCTTAAAATAAAAATGTAAATACTATCGTATTTATCCATCAACTATATATATTTCACAAATGAAATATATAAAGAATTTCTAGAATAGAGTTGAGAGACTTATCTGATTGAATATTGCAGATTAGGAAATCGACTAATGTCGAGCGATTTTATATCCAACCATAAGTAGTCTATTGTGGAAACCATCCCCTAACTAGGATGTGATACCACCAAGGTGAAGAGGTAATGTAGGCAACTCAAGATAGTCTATTTACTTGAAGTAAGAATATTATCAACCAAGTGTTTCACTACAATTTTTTCTAAAGATAGAGTATCATTTTGGCACCCATAATACCTACCCCACACAACAAAATTATCTCTTCCTTATTTACTCAAAAATTCATTGGAATTATCCTCCTTCCATCGCTATTTAGTGTGTTCATATAAAGGTCGAGGATGATGTCCCTTAACTCCAAAAAATACTAAATTGTTTCTTGGTTGTCCTCAAGTCTCTAATGGGTTTCATTCATTGCAGAGTTTATTTCATATAGAGTACCTCTATGGCACCCACAATACCTATCCCACACAAAAAAATGAGATCATATTTCTCTTCTCAACAGTTTCTCAAAAGTACCCTCCCTCCAATGTTATTCAGTGTGTGCATAGAAAGGTATAGGATGGTGTCCCTTAACTCCAAAAAAGATTAACTTGTTTATGGGTTCTCCTCAGGGATCTAATGGATTTCCTTCATTTCTAATTTTATTGTAGATATGTCATCTATCTGGAGACCACAATACATTCCCCACAAAACAAAAGGAGATATTATTTATCTACTCAATATTCCCTCGAAAGTACCTTCCCTATAGTTCTATCCAGTGTGTTTATAGAAAGGTCTAGGATGATGTCCATTAAACTCAACATAAAAATTATCTTGGTTCCTGGATTTCCATAACTTAGTTTCTCTCCCCTAGAATCATCCTCCTCTCTTCCCACTCAAATTCCTCCTTTATCCTCCATGTAAAGGATGGTTTGATAGAGCCCTCTACCAACTTCAATTTGGTTTTAAAAAAGTAGAGAACAAGTTTCCAAGAATGTAGGAAGTGATGGCTTAGGATTAGAAAATGGTTTCATCCACTCCTATGATCTCCAAATTTGGACTATAGACTAGGATCAATAGTGAAAACGTTAATATGCAAAGTATTTCCTTAGACCCACTCATGTTTCTCCTCTTGTGGTATCATAACCCCTTTTTATCCTCTTTCCTCAGTCAACCCTATCATTTTATTAATTCTACCAAATAAAAATATTTACAAGTTTTTCTAAAAACCAATTTCAATCCACCATGGCATATATACCTCATGGTTCTAAATAAAACACGCTAATAAAATATCCATGTAGAAAAATTTAAACATACTTAAATACAAAGTATTCAAGTGGGTCAAACTAGGACATTACATCGCCTCCCCTTGGAATAACACCATCATTGGTGTTATTTTATTGCAACAATGTTCATGATAAAAATAAGAATGGATATGCCTCATGGAATCCTTCATGTCCCCACTAGCCTCATCTAGTCAAAAGTGATTCCATTGCACCTTTACCTTAGATATGGATTGGTTCTGGAGAAATAGTGTCTTCTTGTATAAGATGCACTATAGTTCTAGTTGGAACTCTCCCTCTAGTTCCACCTGAATAATAACCTAATCAATAATATGGTTAGGATCATGTACATATTTATTAAGAGACGAGACATATAAAACATTATGTATTCTAATTTTAGAATGTAATTCAATTTTATAGGCTACTAGTCCCAATCTTTCTAAGATCTCAAATGGCCCACAAAATATGGGTGCACACTTGACATGGTTTCTAAGTTTCATGGAACTCCTTTGTGGTTTAAATTTGCGAGACACATGATCTCCAACTTTAAATTATTTATGCATTATGTTCTTTTCTACATAATGTTTTTTTCTATCCTGTGTTGTATGCATATTTTGTTTAAATTTAATGAACACTTGTTCCATCTCCTTCAACATTTATGGTACAAACATAATTTTATTTACTATATAATACCAAATTAATAGGGTATTGCATCTTTTTCCATAAAGTGATTTGAACGGAATCAACTTCAGGGATTCTTGATACCCATTTTTATAAGCAAACTCTACCAAGTGTAGGTAATATTTCCATTTATTTGGTTTGTTCATAGCATACATTCAAATCATGTCTTCTAATAGCTAATCATTTATTTCTATTCATCCATTTGTTTGTGGGTGATAGGCAGTGTTGAAAATTAACTATGTGCCCAATATTTTAAACAATCCTTTCTATAATTTGGAAGTAAACATTGAATACCTAGCATATATTGGTGTTTTAGGCATCCCATGCACCCTAAAAGTTTCCCTCATGAATATTTATGCAATGTTGACTACCTTGTGTGTAGACTTTATGGGAATAAAGTGGGAAACCTTTCTCAAAATGTCAACCACAAGCATGATAGCATCATATTGTTTCACTCAGCTTAGGCAGTCCTATGATGAAATCCATTTTGATTATTTCCCATTTACATCTAGGAATTGGCAAGGGTTGTAACAATCCGGTGGGAAATTTGTGTTCATCTTTGACTTGTTAGCATTCAATTCTTCTTGCAATTCAATCTACATTTTAATTTTTCATCCTAGGCCAATAATATTGCTTCTTCGCTACAATAATCATTTTCTAGTATCTTGGGTGTCCTTAGAATAGTTTCTTATGTATTTCATCCAATATAAGTTTCTTTAACACTACTAAATTGGTAATGTATAATTGGTACTTGTATATTAACAATCCTTCCTCAATCACTTGGTAACCATCACATTTATGGTCTAATGGTTTTTGCAACAAACTATCTCTTATTTGAATAAAATGTCCATCATCACACAAGGATTATTTTATTATACTCTTTAAGTCTGATTCATAGGTGTTTATAGTTTCCAAACGTATCACATGAATTATTTTGTTGAGTGCATCAACTACTTAGTTCCTTTTCTATTTATGGGTTTTATCCCGAAATAATATTCACTAAGAAAATATATCCATCTAAACTATTAGGAATTCAAGTGAGGATGATAAAAAAGGGACCTCAATCCACTATGATCTATCATGAACAAATGTTTTCTTCCCATTAGGCAATAATGGCACAAATTAAGTGTGTGAATGATAGTTGCAAGTTCCAAGTCATGAGTGACATAGTTCTCTTCATGGTCCTTTAATTTCCTAGACTTATAACTCACCACATGGTTATCTTCCATCAAGAGTTCACCAAGCACTTATTTACATGCATTTGTTCACACTATACATTCTTTGTTTAAATATGCTATATCTTTAGGATAGGCACACTTATGAGAAGATGTTTCAATTACTAGAAACTTTCTTCACATTTTGAATACCACTCAAATTTTACTCCTTTCTTATGTTATGAAGTTTTCAGATGACCAATATTAGTGAATCCCTTGATGAATCTCCGATAATATTACGCAAGTCCCATAAACGATCTTACAGTTGTCACTTTTTTCGGAGTAGGTCAATCTATGATGGTATTAATATTTTTTGGATCAACTACAACTCCTTTCTCTAAGATGATGCATCCCAAGTAATGGATTTGGTTTTTATAGAAGTCACATTTTCTAAAATTGGCATACAAATGATTTTCTCTCAATAATTGTAGAACCATTATGAGAAATTTCACATGTTCTTGTTTAGAGTTTTAGTAAATAAGGAAATCATTGATAAAATCCAATGAAAACTTATCCACTTTTTTACTGATGACATTGTTCATAAGGAACATGAATGTGGTTGGTTTAATGGTAAGTTCAAATGGCACCACCACAAATTCATAATGTCCATGTATCTTTTCCTAAAGGATCTCTTATGAATATATTCATCCTTGATTTTGACTTGATGATACTTGAATATCAATCAATCTTTGAGAACAATATTTCTCCTCTTAATTGATCAAATAGGTGATCAATCCAAGGAAATGGATACTTATTCTTATGTATGACATTGTTCAACTATCTATAGTCAATGGACAATATAAAGGTTACATATTTCTTTTTCACAAAAAATATTGGTTCTCCGCATGGAGAAACACTTGTTCTAACATATCCTTTATGTAACAACTCATGCAATTACATTTTCAAATCTATTAGTTCAGGAGTACTCATTCCATAATGATATCTTGATATAGGTGCAACTCTTAGCACAAGATCAATTGAATAGTTAATGTCCCTCTTGGGAGGTAAACCAGGTATCTCATCTAGGAATACATACTTGGATTTTTGAAGTATTGGGTAATCTTGAAGCTTTGAACCTTTGTCTTCTACTGAATCAAACAAATGAACTTCAGACATTTGACAACATTTTTTGAGACTCTTGTTTAGCTGTAATGTTGAAATCTATCTTATATAAATTGATTTTGGAGTGACTTTCATTATTATTGGGTTCCCATTGTCATCTATTCAATCAAAGGTTTTATTGAAGAAATCTAGTAAGATATTTAAATTTTCACATACAGATAATCCATTAATTTCTAATGGACATGACTCTACCAATTCATTTACTTTTATCTTAGTTTCTATAGCTAACTGAACTAACCATGATTTATTTTATTTTCATTTTTGAATATTATAAGACTAAACAACTTTTGGTGCAAAATAACTATGAATAGATCTCATATCAATCAAAATAGATATTTATTTTTTAGCTATATTACACCCAACATTCACCACTAATGCTTAGTGTTATTCTTATCAATCCTCCAATGTAAAATAGATTCAAGGATTGGTCCTTGCATCATCATTGATTGTTACATCTTCTTGAATGTTGTTGAAAATCCTAGTGTTTTCCTGTATATGGGGACAATCTCTGAGTATATTTTATTCTCCACATCGCCAACATTTCACATGGCCCATATAAGGTTCCCTTGGCTTCCCTTTCATTGTTTATTCTAGCTTGTTTCCAATTTGAGATGGTAAATTCTACTGGAAATTGCTTCATCATGGATAAGTTGGATTGGATTGATGTTTATACTGTTGAGGTTTGATTCCTTTCTTTATTTGTTCATACTATTCCTTTCTCTTTTACTTCCATGCCTTGATGAATTCTGGTTTATGATTTTTGTACTTGTGGTAGTATGTAGCATTCCTAATGGTCTCCTGAAGAATTTTATGCTCATCGAATTCAATCATGTCTTTGTAATATTGAGGTAGTCCACTAAGGAAATTATGATTTTTTACCTTCTCATCGTTGATATATGGGACATACCTTAGAAGTTCCAAAAATTTACTTGCATAGTCATCCATAGTTAACTATCCCAATTTGATTTCGTGAAATTATTTCATATTACAATCATAATATATTTTTGAAAGGTATTTTTGTTGAATGTATGATCTAGGTGGTCTCGATAACCATCCACCTTTTCCAATGAATCAACATTTTCAAGCTTGTGGTTTTGATAAACAATGATATTCACCCCTTTGATGGGGAATGTGATGTAATTCCATATCCATTTCTTAGTTATAGACATCATGTAATGATTTCCTAGGGGTATTATGCACATTCCTATAGTATAATGTTAATGCATTGGATGCCATTATAACTCCACAGTTCAACATGCTTGGGATAGAGTACTGGGATGGGTGATCACTCGGGAAGTCCTAGTGTTTTAAATTCATATGTAATTTATAAAATTATACCAATTTATCCCACATGAAACATGGCAATTATTCTCCTCTCACTCTCTCATATATAATTGAGGTGAAGGAGGCTCTTTAAGCATGCAATGGAGTGTGATGTAAAGCTTGTTGTGAATGAAGCATAACCAACATCTCTTTCTCTTCAAAGATAAGATACCTCATTCCGCTAATTTGTGTCCTACAATGTTTTTCTATCTTTATCATTAATAGAAGTTGAGTTTCAGTATATTTCCGTGTTCTCTTCTATATTTTTGTTTGTATCTCATTTCGTTCTCAGCATAATCCGAATCAATGGTATTATAGTAGTCTTCTCATTGTTGTTTATTAGAGAATGTCCCCGATGATGTTATGGTATAGAGAGTTATGTATCGAGCTAATTTATCTTGAGGAAAGCTACTCTTCATATCCCAAGTGACCTCCCATGGTTGAAGAAAAGAGAGATGATAGAGAATGAGATCCTTTCAAGATGTTGCTCAAGGAATCCCTCATGTGACARAGAAACAAGATGAWKGAAAAATTCAATTAGATCCTTCAACGACTACTGATGGTGACCAAGGAATMTTTGAAAAACAACCATTTTGAAGGTGAAACACCCTTCAAGTTACAAGTCAATTTTGATATCCCCTTATTTGAAGGCTAGATAGATGTAGATGGTCTAGAAAAATGGTTGAATGTCCTAGAAGGTTATTACCCTGTCCAAAATTTTTATGAGAGAAAAAATATCACCTTCACGCTCCTTAAATATCTTCCCCATTTCATAGCTTGGTGAAAATTTTATTGGGAGAGATACATCATGAATGAATCTATTCCATTTAGGAGAAAAACCACTTAGGCATCCTTTGTAGATTCCCTCAAGGAGAAGTTATACCCTATTAGAAACTATGATGACCAATACATGAGATGGATGAAACTGCATTAGAAAAGAGATTAGATGGTGTCGGAGTACAATGACATATTTCATACCTTGTGCTCAAGGATGGGTATCAAAGACTCAGAGTGGCACTTGGTTTTGAAGTATCGTAGTGGTCTTCATAGGTACATCCAAACATAGATGGATTTCTTGGACATATCCTCACTGGGAGCTTCTTATCGATATGTAGTCACAAATGAGTAGAAATTAATGCAATGGAGTAAGTGAGAGATTTGGTTTGAATGTAAACCACAATAGAATCATGAAGAAGGTAAGAATAACTCACATAATGTAGGATAGATAAAGGAAGGAAAACCTCAAGAGAGCCAGTCCAATATGTAGACAAATAAGGGTAATGGGAAGTCTAAGAAACACACTGAAAAATGACGAGAGTTCCAAAAAATCCCCTGACACAACACCAATGAATGTCACTCAAAAAAATTAGTGCTGGCCAATCTCAAAGAAAAATAAATAGCACCTAACCTGGAATTTGATTCCAATCAAAATAAAGGGAAATTGATGATCGATGCAGAACCCATTGTTAGCATCGTAGCCACATAATACAACCAGAATAACTAGAGGATATTAAGGAGGGGGAGCACCTCTTCCACTCATAAATTTGGGTAAAGGGGACCCCACTATATTTCATTGTTAATAGTGAGAGTAAAAAATACTGATCTAAGTCAAGGTTGTCAAGATATTGAATCTACCAATGATGCCACACCCACAACCATACACTATTATATGGTCAAGTCATGGATAATACATCTGTGTTAGCCAATAGTGCCTCCTCTCCTATGACATCATGCCCTTCAAGGATGAGATACTGTGTAATGTTTCCCCACTTGAATTCTGTGATTTTTTTTTAGGACAACTATATATGTGGAAACATCATGCTATCTATGAGTCTTGGTCCTCCAATGTCGTTGTTACTCTGGGAGGTCATCTCTATAGGGTACCAGAGGTATCTTCAACTACTTCCACTTAATTTATATTGGAGAAATAATATTGCAAAGTAATATCTTGGACCACAAAGTTTTCCCTCTTCATGATCTAGTCACACAGTGAATAGAAGGTCACTGCAACCACTACAACCTTGAACCAAGAACTTTCTATATAGTAGAAGCAGGTTGAACAAACTATATAGGAGCACAAAAATATTTGTTCACCTATAGGGATGTTGACACAAGGGCAGACCCAAGGTTCAGATCTAATAGCGCACCAACAAACCCTAACTACTGGCCCTTTTGGCAACACCTGCAGAGTATATGCAGTCTCAGCCGAAGTAGCAATAGGGGGTTGTAGGACACAGATGTCTACAACTAGAGGAAATGCAAGTGGATTCAAGGCAATAACACACAAAAACCTAGTTATTCTTTATCTCCTTTAACCCTACTGCGTGAACTATATCTCAAATCTAACACAATAATGCAATAACATAATAACAGAAGATAAAAGAACACAACATCAGCCAAAGTCTACAGAGACACAAAATATACGTGGTTCACTCTCTCCCTAGGTCTACGTCCACAGAACTGTGTTTCTTGATATTATATGAAAACATACAGTTCTATATTCACTCTTAGGTTGCATATCTCTCTCTCTTTCTCTTCTTCTCTCCCCTCCTTTCACACCTAGCTGCAGGGTTGATCTTCATACCCAAATGAATATCTTACAATACATGAAGGCACTCACACTAACAAATTCTCTCTCACACAACAATAATCACTCAATCACACAATAACATTGAATTCTCAACCAACTTAGTACCAACCCATCCCAGGTCCTCTAGACCTTTATTTATACATTACAATGACTCACCGACAACCTTAGGCCGAAACCTAGGTGTCAAAACACTAAATACCAAAACCCTAGGTCAACTTAACCCACGTTTTCCAGGCTTCGTCAACATGTCTTTCCTCTTTTCCCATGAGGTTCTTCAAAGTATCCATTAGTGGATTTTTACGCTTGTTGAGTTGTCCACGATCCATCTTCCTTGTTGATATGTTCTCCTTGATCTTCTCTTCCAACGACTCATTTTCTCTTACTTCGTTCCTTCTTTTCTACTCCTTTGGCCACTTCGATCCAATCTAGGTCAATGTACCTTGCGCGTAGTTTGCACTTCATCTTTATTTTACTTTATCTTCTATTTTCTTCCTTAATCCATACCCAACGGCCAACAGGCCCCCAACACTAACATGTGACTCGTCCCAAGGCACTGTAGGTATGAACCTTCTTCTTTTCTTTGAATTTAGACTACACAGTGCAACGTGTTCTTTTTTCTCTATCCTTCCCCACTGTGTGCAGACTCTCTTTTCTGTGTCTGGTACCCAGTTTCAACTACACCTGGTACCTAGAACCTTATCCTTATTCTCTTACTGAGAGATGCAAGGAAATTGGTTGTCATAGTACAATTTCAACCAGCTCTCATTTACCAAACCTTCCTTCCATTCTCCATTCAAAGTCTTCAACTGCACAACCCCTCCTTCTGTAACATATACAACCTCGTATGGTCCAAGCCAATGTGTCCTAAAATTCCATGGATGCTTCATGAACTTGCTGTCATATACCAATACCAGATCTCCTTGCTTAAAGGCTTTCTTCTTGATATGTCTGTCATGATAGGCCTTTTCTCTTTCCTTCTGTACCTTCTGATGGAATCCTGTAATAAATCTATCTTCCTCCAATTTGACCAACTGTGCAAGCCTTTCTTGAATAACACCAGTGTCATCCATATCTATTAAGGCTGTAATTATTAGACTAGGGACCAAATATTCCATAGGTACAACTGCTTCTAGACCATAGACCAACATAAAGGGAGTCTTCATTGTCAGCTTCTTGCAAGTAGTTCTATAGGCCCATAATATTTCTGGTACTCTTAAATCCCAATCATCCTTCTTCACACTACAAATCTTCATCAGCGCTATCTCCAAGATCTTATTGAAGGATTTGACTTTACCATTCACTTATGGTTGGTATGGAGTTCTCTTCTGATGATGAACTACAAATTCCTGAGTCAAGGCTTCAATTGTCTTATTAATAAATTGTGTTCCTTGATCACTCATGAGGATCTTTGGGCATCCAAATCTGGTTATGATATCATCAAATATGAATCGCACAGCTATAGTCTCACTACAGTCCTTGACTTCTCTTTCTTCTTCCCATCTAGTCAAATACTTTGTCGTAGTGATGATGTATCGAGCTCCTGTGTGCTTTCCTGGTGGGTTGATTGGTCCCAAAAAATCAATGGCCCATTTCTCAAATTCTTGTAAGGATAGTTGGGGTGCTAAAGGAATATCATCCCTTCTGGAGGGTTTTCCAACTCTTTGGAATACGTCACATTCTCTATAGTATTCCTTAGCATCTTTGTGTAAAGTGGGCCACCAGAGGCCATCTCTAAGAATCTTCTACGCTGTTTATTTTCCTGCATAGTGTCCTCCTGCGATGCCTTCATGTGATTCTACCAGAATCAGTGGTCTTTATCCCTCCATAACACATATTCTTAGGATCTCATCAAGTTCCATATTATATATATGTCCATATATGAGTGAAAAATCTGTAGCACAGACTACCAGTTGTTTCTTCTGAATGATTGTATATTCGCGAGGTGTCAGCCCTGTAGACAGGAACTAGATTATATCGGCGAAGTGATCATCAAATTTTCTGATGGCCAACAATTGTGCAACTGGTAGTGTATCCTCCAAGCTAGTAGGTTCCTCTCCATGTTCTAACCTAAACAAGTGGTCAGGTCCCTTGTTCATTCTCTCTGGCTTTACCAGAATCTCAAAATCATATTCCTAGAATAACATAATCCATCTGCATATTCTTTCCCCCAACACTGGTTTGTTGACTAGGTATTTCAATGCAAAGTGATCAGTGAACATCTTAAAGTTTCCTCCCAACAAGTAGTGGCGAGATTTCTGTAGCGCATACACCATGGCTAACCCTTCTCTCTCAGTGGTAGTGTAATTTATCTCAGCTGTAGAGAGATTCCTTCTAGCAAAGGATACTAGATGGTCAATATATCATGCTTCTGGTTGTGATAGCACTGCTCCCAATGCAATAGAGGATGCATCGACATGTACATGAAATTCCTTACTCCAATCCAGGAAGACCAGAATAGGCATAGTAACTATTTTCTATTTCAGTGTGTCGAATCTCTGTTGGCATTCTTCTGTCCATTGAAACTGACAATCTTTCTTCAAAATATTCTCCATGGGTGTTGTAATCTATGCATAGACATTACTGAAATTTTTGTAACATCCAATATGTCCCAGCGTAGTGCACAGTTGTCTAACTGAAGTAGTAGGGGGTAGATCAACAATAATGGAAATCTTAGATGGATCTACCAAAACCCCCTGCTTACACACAATATGGCCTAGCAACACTCCAAAGGGTGAAAAGAAGATGCACTTATTTAGGTTCAGGGAAATATGACATTGCCTGCACCTATCCAACATTAGTCTTAAACATTCAATATGATTTTGCAATAAGATAAAAACAATCCAATCATCAAAATATGCTTCCATAAATTTATGTAAAAGTTCCTTGAATGCTTTGACCACCACCCTAGAAAATATGGATGGTGCATTCTTCAATCCAAAAGGCATCACTATGTACTAGTAGGAACCCCACTCTGTTGCAAATATGGTCTTATGGTGATCTTCCTTGGCAATCCTGATCTGGTGATAACCTGAAAATCTATCTATGAAGGAGTAAACTTCCTATCCTCCTACATTATCTAACACTTCATCAGTAAATGGTGTAGGGAATGGATCATGTAAGAATGTATCATTCAGTTCCCTCAAGTCTACATAGATTCTGATCTCTCTTGTTTTCTTATCTTGAAACACCATAGGGATAACCCATTCTAACTCTTCAATAGGTTCTATGATTCTTGCTTCCAACATTTTGCCTAGCTCAATATTGACTTTTTTCTTATATTTAGGATTCAATCTGTAGGGTCTCTACTTCACTGGCCTTGCATCTAGTTTCAAAGGGATCTTGATCTCTCCCATGGGCCCTTTAATGCCCTTCCTATCAGTGAACTTGGTTGGAAACAAGTCCTGGTACTCATGCAGTAATTCGGTGATCTTGTCAATAGTGGCATCATCCCAATAATATCCAATGTTTGTGAGATTAGGTGCTTGCTCTATTCCAATACTAAGTTTCTTGATTTTGATTGGTTGTCTAATAAAATGTGGTTTTACTCCTAGTCCTTTTATGTCTCTCTATCATTCTGTTTCTGTGATGTTCACATTCCTAGGATCATCATCTTCATTGACATTGATGTTGTAGCAACCTTGCAATTTCTTAAGAGGTGCAGTCCATTCATCCTCTTCTTGCTCAACAGGGCAGGTAGGTGTCTCCTCGAAGACCCTCTGTCTTACAACTTGTAATGCTTGATCTACTGTAGGGTACTGACTTTCAAATAAAAATCTAGCTACAAAGTTTTGGTTCATACCATGCCAATCTACAGTGGCGAGGCACACTTCTACTTGAAGATACCAATTGATAGGGGTTTTGTCCAAAGTGTTAATTAATTTATGAACCCACTTCTCCCGAGGAAGGTTTCTCTAGGATTCCTCACAACTTCTCACATGGTCCTTCAGACATCTTTGACCTATTTATCTAACCTCACACCCTTCTACTTGTTCTGAAAAGAGAACTATCATCAAAGTGAGACATTGTACCCATTCCACGATGTTCTTTTTGTATATTTCACCCCATCTTTCTAGATTTTATTTCAGGGCTTCATCCAGTGCCAACAACCTTTTTTGTACTGGTACAATTTCTTCAAATTCCAACAAGAAATCTTCTAGATTATTTAAACCGTCAAAGGTGGGTAGATTACTTACTTTTGTTCCAATCCAACAAACTTCCCTGGTCAATCTAGCACATCTTCGCGTAGATACTTCATACATTTTGTTCTGCTAGTTCTCTAGTGCTTCTTCTGAATCTAAGGAACATGTGTTGTCACTTCGCTAGATTAAATTCCCATCTTTTGTAGGATTAATGTAATCATGTTATCTTGCTGTTAATTTATATATATTCTCTAGTTCATAAGAACAATATTCTTCTCTAATGGGTTATGTATATCTGTGACCTTCATCAGGATCAAGAGGTGCAATGACCCTAAGGCCATCACCTTCAAATGTCATTCTTATTTTCTTTAATTCAACCAMAGTAGAACTATTGAAATCCCAATCAATTCCTAACARCACAGGATAAGGACATCTATCATCAACTATTTCAATTRCCTCGAAGTCCATAAACRTCCTTACCCYGTCGATGTCCACAGGGACATGCTCSAGCCTCCCAAAGGGGCTTACTGCGTGTTGATTGGCCATCTTGAGCCTGATAGGGGAGTAAATAAACTTAGGTTTTCCATCAGGGCCCAGGTCTGCTTCGTCATAACATTGACTTYTGACCCAAATTCAAGGACCACATAGTCTATATCATAATCTCCAATATGAGCATTAAGGTGTAGTTCCTTATTTTTYCTTCTCTTTCTAGATACTTGATGTAATGCTTTGTTCAACARGGGATCTATCCTGCCTATCTCATACTCTCTGATCAAWTTTTGTAGCTCTTGTACAACTCTTTCATMCTTAATCAAATTAATGCAAGTACATAAGAATTCCATGAGTTTTCTTACCTCTTTTCCTTCCTTGGGCGAAGTAGACTGATGTAATTCCAGAGGCATTCCACATTCTCTCACTTCTAGTTGTGTCTTTGATGAAGAAGCTTGATCTCTTCCAAATTATTTTCTTGCCTCCTCAAATGTCTGTTTTTCTTTCCTTGGATCAAACACTTGTGTCTTCTCTGCAACTCTTCTAACCCTGGATTCTTCTATAGTATTTCCTTGGATCACTTTGTCGTCTCCTGTAGTAGTGCCTCCTCTTGTGATAACAATGAATCTGGGATCCTCTCCACGAGGTTCTGCTGAGATTATTTGTACTTGTTGGTTTTGTTCCTAGAAAGAGCATAAGAAACTATATTTTCTTTTCCCTTATTGTAAATTATGTCATAATTTTGTTGCTCCAAGGATGAAATTTGTTGATCCAAAAAATACTTGAGGCTCTAATGATTATTTTTAATTTGGAAGCATTTCCCCAATAGATAAGGATGTTAAAGATTCACTGCATGTAGAATAGCCAAAAATTGTTTTTCATAGGTTGATTGGTGCAAATTTCTCTCAAAACAGTTTTGGTCAGTGAAAGACAAAGGTTGACCATATTGCATGAGGACTACCCCAATTCCTTTCCCTGAAGCATCATATTCCAAGACAAAATTCTTGGTGAAGTCACGTACTGTTAGGGAAAGAGCCGTGTGCATATCCTATTTCAAGGC